>JAGKQL010000827.1:0-69986 GCA_018398635.1 Cyprinodon brontotheroides
AAAACAAAGAGCAGAAAAGGATCCTCGGTGCCCTCTGGTGGGCAAGCCTGAGGATCCCAACACAAAAAAGCTTAGCTAAACTTAAGATCACTTGTAAATATACATTGATCAGATTTATCCTAATGAGATTTTTATCCACTGACATATATGAAGTGTAGGATATTTTGGACTTTTTAATTATAGCTTTTCTGGATTTTCATAGAAAATATAAAAACAAGATAAGTAGGAAAGGTGCACAACAGCTCTCATTTTCATGACCTATTCCCTTATTTATGTCTTATTTATTTATGTCTCTCTGTTCTTGCCAACTTAATGTTGACGCTATCAATCTATAGAGTTTAAACATGTAGGAAAGTTATATTTTTAACCTTAGAGACACTGTTCAAACTATTTGAGAGGACCCCAGTTAAGACTTATTATTTCATGATGTAAACATTATTGGTGGAATTACATATTGACCTTTTGTTGTTTTACACTAAGGTAGAACGCTTTAATAACTTTAAAGAAAGAAAAGATGTTTGGGTTTAAGAATAATTTCTCATGTATTCATAGGTTTAGATATATTCACCAAAATAATCTAATGAGGGTTTAATCCAACATTAAGACAAACACTAACATTTATTTAATTAAGCAGCTAAACCTCCAAATATAAGCATCAAACTTAGAAACTGTATACACACATTGTATACACATATACACACATGCATTGTATGCATGAACAGATCCTTTCCTCCTCTCTGCTGAAATGAGCACTAATGAATATTGTGACACTGAAGCTTTCATGGAAGATGGAATATTACCCAAAGCTTTTGTTTGGTGCCATCTAGTGGCCAAATATATGAAGACCTCTACAAACTAAAATAAATGGGTTCAATATGATCATCCACTTTCTAAAAAATGAGTTGCAAGCTTTATTTTGATATCCATAGGTCAAATGTAAGTATGATATTCTGGTCCTCAAAAGAATGTCCTTTGTCCATAAGGTGTAGGTGTACCGAAGAGTCCTGTCCCAAGGAGGCCGCTCCTCTGTGTTGGGCCATGCGTCTGTGGAGAGGTTGTTTGGTTTCTCAAGTATAAAGATCAGAGCATTCCACACTGCATATGGAACTCTTCAGCTAATGACTAAAACATGATTTTCAGAAGAAATCTAACAGCGAAGCAGGCTTAAGAAATCATTCAAAATATTTATGATAGTGGTTCAGGCGGGAATTGAGAGATTGATGACAGATGGTCAGTAGGAAGCGGCCGTGATTCTGACAGCAAGTACGAGGATTATCAACCATTCAAACGCAAAAGGTAAAAATAACAGCAACCCATCAGACAACAGGGAAATTTTTTTTCAAGGTTTGGATAGCACTTCCCACACCTCAGCCGATACACTCAGCAACCCAAAAGCCAAGCCAGAGCCCGTGGTCTATTATAATCACACAAAGATGTGTGATTGGGGTGGATTTGTTGGATCACATGATTAGAAAGTGTTCTGTAAAAGCTATTTTAAGATGTAAAATTGTGTTTGTGTTCAAATTAGAATACAAATAATAATAGCATATAATACAGCCTTTAAAAATATATTATACCTGTTTTAAGGTCTACCTATCCACATGGGTACACAATGGGTTTTTATGGCACACTAGAAGCATTTCAGTCAATTACATTGTTGTCCGAAAATTCTATTTCTGTTCTTTCCTTCTCAGTATATTGATATATGCTATTTACTCTCTCTTTTTTTTTCTCAGCTAGTTTGTCTCACTTGCAAGGCCACCAAATGTCTGAGTAGGAGATGGTTATAGACAAGACATACCTTTTTCCCATAACAAAACCACATACTTTCACAAGGTAACTGTTTAACCAAAGTGTCTGATTGTTTTGACTCTGCCTTAAAAGCAAGGGAACAACTTTGTCTAAGTTAGGACTGGGCAGACCATCATGCTATGAATGTCTTGTTCTCCTTTACTTTGCAAAGTAAATAAAGTGCCAACTCAGTAAATCCATCGGTCTCCTTTATTTTAACTGGACTGAATAGTTAAAAACTTTTTTTCACACAACAGACATTATCAAAACCCTTGCATTCCATTGGGAAAAACCTCACCGATGAAATCGACTGCCAATTGGAGTTCTAGTAGGATCACAATTCTGGGAGTCGTAGTGTTAAGCTGAAGTGAACTGTAACCAAATCCAGCATTTTTACAATATGCATTGACAATTCCTGACTCTCACGCTCAACTTTGTACAATAATCAAGTGTGGTACATAATGTGGCATAGCAGACAACCCAAGTTCCAAAAACTAATTTCAGGGAGATGCCCTCCCCTAGCCTGACGTAGTTCCGACTCAATTCTAGTCAGAATATGAGTCTGATGCTGCTCCATAGAGCTGTGATTATGGGGCATGTTTCTGAAAGCAACCAGGAAAAAAATGCCTCTGCACTCAATTGGATAGACCTACAACCAATAAGAGCAACGGAGTGCGCGGACGTATGTTAAGCGAGGCATAGTTGTTGTCCACAAAAATCAAAGCGTGCAGTTTCACGCCTAGAATAAGAAGATGAGACTCTGATCACGCTTCTCTGTTCCTCTTTAAAATTAATTTGCTGTCTATATCTTCTAGAACAGACCCAATAGCAGAATCTACTCACCCAAACTCTCCAGCGGCAGCCATTATTGTTGTCACCCTAGCGCTTTGGTCACGTGGTTGATTACGCTACTCTTGATCATCTGTCCATCATCGAGATAAAGCCCGCCCTGACAATTTGATTGGATAAGCCTGACAGTGGGCTATAATACTCGCTGCGCTACTATGGAGCAGAGCCAGACCGAACTTCCGAAGACCGAACTCAAACCTTGTGGGCGGGACTAAGTTCCTGACTGGCACCCAGGCTACCCCTCCCCGGGGACAACGGACTGCACCGTGTCCCGTGCATACACACTCAAGGCCAGCAGCTTTTCAACAACTGTTTATTAAGCAACAGTAATTTTTTTTAACAAAAAAAAGAGTATTGGTCTTTTATTTTCAATTTTCAACACTTTCAATCTTGTAGCCTTGAACATCAGTTGTGTTTTCTGTTTTGGGACTTCAGCATACAGTGCATCTCACCATGGTGTCATCATTCCTCACCATGGCCGGGTCTAGACAGGGGCCAACGGGGGCCAGTGCCCCTGTGGATCATGTCCTGGTCCCTGTAATGAAGACACAATACTTAAAAGAAATTCTAATGATTACCTGCGCTTGAACAGACATGGCTACTGATAGGTCCTTTGGATCTACTTCATTTGTTTTCTTTACAAATTCTGTTTAACTAATTATTCAAAAACAATAGGGTGATAGCTTCAGTGGGATTAAGATAGGATTTTTCACAACAAATAAAAAAAAAAGTGCTTTACTTTTTACTGATGAGTTTAACAGTTTTTCTTAAGTTGTAATTCAGATTTTTCAAATTAAGATAAATTAATATTAATTAATAAAAATATGTATAATTCCTAAATCTTAAATTTATGTTGACCTAATAAGTAACAGAATTTTTATTTCACCTAATTGAAAAGAAATTCCACTTCATGCAGCTCTCTTAATATATTTGAATCCCTTGCGCTGTTTTTTTATTTCATGCTTTTCCCGGCCCCCATTAAAAACACGCTGGTCCCCTCATGGCCCCTGGTACATTTGGTCTAGATCCGCCACTGTTCCTCCCCTTCACTAGATGTGGATATACTTTAGTATATTCTGCTGTAAAATTAGTCCGATATTTTAATTTTGTACTCAAAGGAGTCAACCTATGCTGTTTCACAGGATCCAAAGCTTTGACACTAGGTGACTGCCAGAGAGTAACCCGAAACTTATCGGGCTGATCCAATCAGCTTTCTGACAACCAGTCGCCTGGAATGCTGGTTGAATAGAGCATTGCTTTGGACAGATAGGCTGGTTTCACCAGTAACCTCTTCCTCACACCCCGCACTCTCTAGTTGTCTGTGCAATCGAAGTAGTTTTTATCCACACATGATGCACAAATTATTGCCTGCACGCTCTCACTCGGATTAAAAAACACCACCTCGTGTGTAAAATCTGGGATAATTTATTTGACTCGCGGGCATCCGTGAACAACCATCTATAGCAGGGAGACTCCCGGAACTTCCGGGAGACTTGAGATGTCTGGCATAGTGTGTAAGAACCTGGAAATATAGGGGCTGACTAGAAATGTTCAGTAAAATGTATTATATTATAAGCCTGTGACATAACCCCTGGTTGTCACAGGATAACAAGAACCTGAATATTTTTGCATTTGACTTAAACTATGCATACTGGAAACACAGCAGATGTACACCAATATTATAAGAAATGCAATAAAACTTCAACTGTTGCTTAACTGAACTAGTAATAGTTCAAACAGGAAGAGGAGGTTCTAAGAAAGACACAACCTAAGTGTCAACGTGCGGCACTCGTCAGTCACTATTAAGCATCAATCATGGAGATCAGAGCTCTCTGCCTTCAAATCTGTGAGTGCAGAAATTCCATGCCTTTTCTCATGTCTTTTTATTCTTGTCCTTAATAATTTTTGATATAAAGCTTTTCCTCATGTTTCTGCAGTATTAAATGTTTTTGTCTTGCTGTTGATCCAACTTGGTCAGAGTTATGCTGTTCAGATACCTGGTGAGTTGGAAAGTTTTGTATTATTTGTCTTTCTAATCTTCTTTATATGTTATCAAGGAGCAGTTCTAAATATTTAAAATGGGTTTTTTTTAAACCCAGGAGAAATTTATTGCTAATCATAAACAAAGGGGTAACCTCAACTGCCCTTACAAGATGTTGAAAAGCGGGTTTACTTGTTATGTTTTTTAATTAATAATCTATATGTGATTTTATCAATTTGTTTTTTCTCATTACAGCCTTTCCTGTTATCACTCCAGATAGACTTCAGTTTTTTGAGTATGAGTCTTTCTTTGTCAATTGTGGTGAAGACAAAGGAATGAATGCATGGAAAGTGATGAGAAAAGTCAACAAAATGACTCCACTAAATATTTCTGAAGCCTGCAGCACCCCAGCTCCATCCTGCACAATTCGTCATACTTTCCAAAGACACAGTGGAGAATACTGGTGTGAAAATGAAGAAGGACTAAGAAGCCGTTCTGTCAACATTGCTGTTACAGGTCTGAGTATGGAATTATTTCTTTAACACTAGAACTCCCAAGGCAGTCATTTTGACGGTTCTGAGAATTTGATGTGAAAGAACTTTATTTACATTAATCTTATATTTACCATGTTAACTATTTCCTTCATTTTCATGTGTTTTTTTTTAAATAGAATGAAAAATAAATAAATAATCATTAATTTTAACTCTCACATCTCCCACAGCATGAATTTGACGCCTCTGTTGCATTTTAAATTTTTCCAGTGCTTTATTGTCGTTCGGTACCATTTCCTAACAACCTACATTCTACCATTAAATCTCCGGAATTCAGGAAAACGGCTTTCAGAAGAAATCTAACAGTGAAACAGGCTTTAAAAATGGCTCAAAGTATCGATGTTACATGCGCTCCTCCACCGCAGAAGAAAAGAGATTTGGGAAAGCAAAACTGGCACCATTCAATTTCATTAAAAACCTTTTTACCAGTGTAGTAAAACAGTCATTTATTTTACTGGTTTATTTTAAATACAAATAATAATAGCATATAATGCAGCCTTTAAAAAAATATATATATGACCTGTTTCGAAGCCTACATATCCATAATGGGTTTACATGTCACACTAGAAGCATTTCAGTTGGTGACATGACTACTCTTGCACTCCGTTGGAAAAAATGTCACCTGCCAAATTGACTGCTAATAGGAGTTTAAGTAGGATTAAAATTCTGGGAGTCGTGGTATTAATTTTTTTAAATTGATAAAAAAAAAAAAGCTTGGAATATTTTACAATCTACACACGTTTTATATAAAAACTTAGAAAAAGATAAATCAAATTTGAACATCAACCCCTTTAATCTGATATATATGCACTATATTTACCTTGATCTTTACTTTCTTTAGATCATAAATATCGGGTGTTCAGTAGGGCTGTGAAATTTTAAAAGATTCAGAAAATAATCATGTTCATTGGCTTAGCGATTGCAAACATCCATAAGAAAAAAAAAATGTTTAAACTGTTTTTCATTCCCACAGCTGGTCCAGTGATCCTGAATATCTCAGCTCAACCAGTAAGGGAAGGATCTGATGCGACTCTTGGTTGTATTAACAAGAACACAGAGAGGGAACACATTAGTGATTTCTATAAAAATGGCTTGCCACTCACAACCTACTACAAAGGGCATATGACCCTCCCCAAGGTCTCAAAGTCTGATGAAGGACTCTACAAGTGCAAAATTTCCCATGCATCAGAATCTCTAGAAAGTTGGCTGGCTGTGGTGAAACTAATGGAAGAAAAAGGTATGTTTGAAAACTATCCCTATGAATATTAGGATTCTATACCAATAACCTCCTTTCAACAAAAAATTGATGAAATTTGATTGAGAACAGATATTTTCCTGTATTTTAACATTTGTGATGGATGGCATCACAGGATATCTGAGAAGCTCCATGCTCCATCTAGAGTCCTGTTCCAAGAAATTATAAAAATATCTCTATGTCTAAAAGTTCAAGTCTCCAGGACTCTGAGACTTGCAGGGAAGATTGTGGCTGATCCCTCGCACCCCAGCCACAAACTATTTCAGACATTTCCCTCTGGCAGGAGGCTGCAGTCCATCAGGACCAAAACCTCACGCCACAGGAACAGTTTCTTCCTATCCACTACAAGCCTTATCAACAAGGCCCAGAGACACCCGTGGCACTGTCATTGTCTCTCCCTCCCCCGATTAACGCACTGTCTACTGTGTGTGTATATATATATATATATCACACCAAGTCAAATTCCTTGTTAGTGCAAACCTACTTGGCTTTAAATCTGATTCTGTTAGACCCATATGTCCATTGATAAAACAACACAACCAGGATTATATATAAAATCTGCTTGCACAAGTTTGAGTTTTATTTTTAGATTTCAAGAAAGTAATAATCAAAAAAATTGTACTTAAGGGCTCAAATATATGCACAAAATCTCAGCTGATTTAATGCCTCAAAGTGAAATCCATAAAAGCAAGTTTTTCTGCACCTATTAGGAAGCTTAGCAAGTAATTCTGATCAGCAATTTTTTTTTATTCCCAGCAAAACTGGAAAATTGAATTCTGTACTCTTTGACTTGCTTCATGCCAAATGCAAAAGTTTCACCAGCTTTTTGCTCACCTTGAAATTTGAAAGGCCAGAGAATGGCTTTGTCATTAAGTCTGCCGGCCATCTTTGCCCCCTACTGAAACTAAGAAACCACAGTGAGGGATCAGAGGAGCCCGTCGAGATAACAGTGCACCAGAGCAGGGAAGAGGCTAGTTGCCAATGATGGTTCAGAAGGAGAGCAGAGGAGCACAGTGGTAGATCAGGGAAACCCGCGGGTGAAACGGTGCCGTGTTAATCAAATTAACACCATCTTTCCATTTTATTTCAATCCTGGAGTGGTGCTTGTTCTTTATTCTGTTCATGAAAGAGAATGCTGACTCACAGTTGTAAGTTGATACAAACATGTTTAAGATGTGAAAAGCTACCTTGGAAAGATCAGAGTAAGCAGTTTCAGGCAGAATTTATTGCCAGAACGTAGCGGTCAGTTAATCTAAAATGTTCTCCAAGTGCAACATCTGATTGCACATCAATGAACTGCAGTTGTAAAGAACCAGCTTGAAGGTCTCTGTTGCCCCGTGATATTACATGTAAACAATTAGAAGTGAATGATACACATAAACCTGACCAAAAATAAAAACAATTAAGCAAGAAAAATAAACTTACCTTTAATTTTCACGACCATAAAACCGACTAAAAGGGCGACTTCTAAAGTTATGTGTCCCATTTCTGTATTTAACATTGACACATAAGGCGCACCCGGACTATAGGGCTAGCCAGTTTTTATATACAGGTACAAGTCCTCTACTACCTTTTAAATACCTCTACTGGCGTGTATTTAAAAATACAGCCGAGGGCAAAACTGAGTATGACTGTGCATGTATTTATTCATGTATTTATTACAAAGTATTAAGCGGCACCTGGGAGCTGACCATGAGATGACACAGCGCTGTGATCACTCCCTAAATTAGCTTAAAATCCTGAAACCTGCTGACGGATATATGCCTTTTACTTACTGCCGACATCCTGGTGCTACTGCAGCTACAAATTATTTAGATGAAAAACACCTGCCAGCAGCCGCTGTGAAGCTCTAGGCTGCCCAGCCTGACAGGCTGCTGATGAATTTCTGCTGTCTCAGCGCATTACGCTGGTATGTGGGGGTCTGAGAAGCCTCCGACAGAAATAGATAATCTGGATGAACTGACTGCAATTATTAAGTTTTCAGGTGGACTTTTCTCACTTAAAAAACATATTAAAACTACTTTATTCCCACTTACTGATCACAGCAAATATAGCTGCAAGATTTAGATTATTTAGATGAAAAAACACCTGCCAGCAGCAGCGCGGTGAACAAAAGGATTTCTCCTGTCGGTAGCACCGCTGGGTATGTGGGGGTCTGCGCGCCTCCGACAGAAATAGATAATCTGGATGAACTGACTGCAATTATGAAGTTTTTCAGGTGGACTTTCTCACTTAAAAACATATTAAAACTACTTTATTCCCACTGATCACAGCAAATATAGCTGCAAGATTTAGATTATTTAGATGAAAAAACACCTGCCAGCCACCGCGTGAAGAGGGAGGAGGAGACGCTACCGGGCTGCTGTTGAATTAAGTTTTCAGGTAGAAAAATACAGCGGGAGCAAAACTGAGTATGATTATGCTTTTATTCATGTATTTATTACAAAGTATTAATCAAACCCATCAGAGATCATCATCCTCTGTTTCTGAATAAAACAGCTGCGCTAAATCAGACATGCCAGTTTCCCCTTCTGGCGCTGTCAGAGTCACTTTCCGTGCTGGCGCAGCTCACCTCAGAAATAATGCCGGCTTTTGCGAAAGCTTGAACAACAGAGCCAGCAGACAACTTTAGTCCAAGCATCTACAATCCATCCGCCAACTGTGGCGTAATCCGCTGCCCGGCGCTGCCTTCTTATCCTGAAACTGTGGTCTCGTGCCGGTCATCTGCATCCATAGCTCTCCAGCGCTTCGCAGCTCTTATTTCCGAGCGGCTGCTTCCACCACCACGATGCCCGAAGCGGTTGAAGCTCCTTTGTCCAGACGGGATAACGCTTGGCACAGCTTTCATTTGATTCACCTTTTTCCCATCGGCTGTGTGAGATGGGGCGCCGCAGCGATGGTGATGCGTGGAACAAACCACCCTAGTCTTCTCACATACACCTGCCTCAGCCCACGCATCCATAAAAATCCAGCCTTTTCCATTTGCTTTTAATATCATATGTCATAAATCGGCGTGCTGTGTCTGTGTCTCGCTGCCAGCTTCCAGATCAGCTTCTCTGATTGGTTGATGCGCGGCGTCCAGCAGCGCAAAACTTCAGTTTTTCCATCTCGAACAGCAGCAGCGCGTTGGCGCGCTTCAGATGCTTAAACGCTTCCCGACGTGCTGCACCTGCGTGCTGCAGGACCTTTTGTTGCACCTATATGCGCGCGTAACCATTGACTTTGCATGTAAACTTCGCTGGCTTCTGCTGCACCTGCTGGAGGTCCGAGGTTCTACACCGATGTCGGAAGCAGCGTTAATTTGTTGTTTCCCCATGTTTTCGCCACATCAGCTGTGAGATGCAGCTGTGAGATGGGCACGCATGGAGTTACATATTAACAGCTTATGGTGAGGGGGTGGAAAAACACCTGGCCTCACTTACATTCAGCCACTCTTTCATCATCTCCTCAATGAGGTGTGTGGTCTCAAAAGTGCGCGGATTACAACACACATAAAAGAGCGACACGCACCATAGGGGCGCCACCGCGCACATTTTGAGGGAAAAAAGACGTTTAAGTGCGCCTTTATAGTCGTGAAATTATCGGTACCTTTGAAAATTCCCCGACTTATCTTATGAGTTATTTTGATTCTGGAACAGCAGGAGGAGTGTTAACCGAGGGAGAAGCAGTCATATCTTTGAATTAAGTTTTCTTGTCAATGTAGTCAATAAAAGGAGATTTGTCTATATCACATTCAATCTGCTCGTTCATGCTTACAAAGTGTGTGCATTGTTCCTTTCCAAAAATCAAGTTATTTGATCCCTGAACCTTGCAATTGAGCTTGTTCAGATGTGGTGGGATGTCGACCAAAAATGCCACCAAGTCCGTATTGCGTGGCTTTGGTTTATTGAAAGGTTTTATCTGTCCCTGTGCAAATGGTTTAGTTGACATTTAAGCTCAGATTCTAATAAATCTGCAGTGTGGACCATAATACTTATATTTGTGACGTCGGTGCTGCTGCTGAAGCTCCACGGACATGTTTTTAGCACCCAGAACAGTTGAAAGATGTCTATTTTTTTGCCGGCTTTGTGTGTCAACTGTTACGGTTGCTAGGTGACAGAGCATATTAGCAGTGAAAGCAGGAGAAGGCTGGACCTGTTTGAATCCTTAGCCAAAACTCCACCGGCCTCCTTATTTTCACAGACCTTGAAGGACCCAGTCCAGGTAGAACGGGTTCTTGAATGATGCAGCCTCCGAAATCAAACACACCCATAGTCTTTCCAGGGTTTAATTAAATCAGCTTTTTTAATAGTCTCTCACAAACCTCTTATGAGCATTACCCATTCCATCCTTTATCAAAACTTTATCTTCCATTTTTATTTAAAAAGCTTGTCTCCACGGTCCCGTTCCACTGTAGTTTACAGACATTTTTCATTGCTCTGCTTTGCTATAGTGCAACCCTCTATATAGAGATAACATGGAAATCCTTCACTATAGCTGCGAAATTCGCATTCAGTGTTCACGAACCTCAACATTTGCATCATCTAATTTAATTTAATCCAGAAATACTTTCTTGATCAGCAAGGGACATATAATATTATGGGCATATGGAAGGCAGAACATGGGCAAAACTTTACAAAGCAAAATGGCCTGCAGGTTTGTGTGGACACATCATTGTTTTTCTCAAAATTTAAAATATATTTGCAGTGTAGGAGAATGAATCTCACAAACTAATCTGACAAAACTTTACAAAGCAAAATGGCCTGCAGGTTTGTGTGGACACATCATTGTTTTTCTCAAAATTTAAAATATATTTGCAGTGTAGGAGAATGAATCTCACAAACTAATCTGACAAACCCAGGACAAACATTTATCCGTTTGTATAGTTTGACAGTCAGTATTAAGCGTCAGTAGAGGTTTATTTTCGTCCGAGTCTATTCAGGTTGAAATCCGCTTTGGTTTTTACATTTACCTTAGGTTTCTTTTTATTTAAAATGTTGCATTTGATATTCTTAACTGTTGCCTAACTATGTACTACAATTTCCTTTACAGAATCTGTTGAGACTCATTATCTGACCCCTGAAATGACCTTACTGCTGCGCACCATGGCTTTCCTTTTCCTTCTGATAGGGGTGATTATCTTCATGAGATACTATGGTACGGCTATGCATAGCTTGCACACTTTTTTGGTAGTTTGAAATAAAATATTCATAGTTTTTTTTGGCTGAAAGACATATTTTTGTTCCAATATCAAAAGAGAAAGGATCCCTACCAACAGTTGAGTCTATAGAGGACATAACCTATGCACTACTGAATAGGAACATATATTTTTGAAAGCCTGATCTATTCAGTAAATATTTGATACATTTAAATCAACTCTACT
Source organism: Cyprinodon brontotheroides (assembly GCA_018398635.1). Classification (NCBI taxonomy): domain Eukaryota; kingdom Metazoa; phylum Chordata; class Actinopteri; order Cyprinodontiformes; family Cyprinodontidae; genus Cyprinodon; species Cyprinodon brontotheroides. The sequence goes on from JAGKQL010000827.1 coordinate 11,790, forward strand.
GAATCTAATAAGAATATTAAATCTATATTTAGTTTTATATCTAAAAAAATTGCTATGCTTAAAAAAAAGAATAGTCTTTTTTTTTTCATTTTATCTTTGCAACATCTTAAAATTTGTGAGATAGTTTTAGTTGTTCAAGTAGAGGTGCTGCAAAACCGAACAGATAAGGAAACATTCTGTTAAGAATAGACTGACAAGCACTATTTATTGCACGATTATCTTTTTTTTTGTTATTCAACTTGGCTAAGTAGTGCTGTGGTAAACAAACATTGACCTTAGCTCAGTACTTTGTTAAATTTAAAACTGCAGCTAACACACATTTTCAGATATATTTATTGATAGCATCAAGGAAAGTAATTTTATCTTGTCACTTTAAAACAAAACAACAAGCTGCAAGAAAGGCCCCTTCAGTTTGCCTGTTTAAACAACTGCAGCAACAAGGAAAAAGTAAAAAAATAAAGTAAGATGTTATAGTTGAAGGTATTGGGTACTTACTATTGCATAATATTCTGATTAAATACAAACAGTGGCACAAAACTTCATGCTTTCAGATTGACAGAAATTGTTTTTATCATTTCCAACTGCAGTTTACACTGAGAAATTTCCTTTTTCTTTAAACAGGGCGAAAAGTTCGTACAGCTTCCATTGGACAATATTCATCAGAACAACAACCAATATGTTTTGAAACCAGTATTTAATCTTTTATTGTGTCTAAAGAAGATTAAAATCATTAAATTGGTAATGTTGCAGAGTTACACCGAAGTTCTATCTTACAATTCTAAGCAAATAAAGATGGTAATTTCTGATTCTGTTTGGTTTTAAATATTGAATAAATTGTATGTGTCACATCCACATTGTATACTTTGGTTCTTTCCATTTTTTAATTATGCCTATAAGGTAAAAAAGGAAAATGCTCCGATTAGTTTTTCTTCTTTCAAACAAGGATCCTATTTAATGCTGGAAATATTTTTCCAACCAATTAAAAAGCATTAAGAATTTTTGAAATCATGACAGCTATAAGTTGTAAGACATTTCCAAATTCATATTAATCTACATCGTGAAAAAAACTAATTTTTCTTCAGAGTAAAACTGACTAAACTTCTGTAAAATTATTAAGGTTTTAGTACCCATTACAGTATCTTTTTCTTCCATGGTGTGTCAGAGAATGGTTTTAGGAAATGGACCTCTCATGGTGGTGTGCTTCAAATCCACAAACAGTTTTTACAAATGCTGTATTTATAGGAATTTGCCAAAACAAAAGAAACAAACCAGAGGCCTGACTTTTAAATTTTTTAATCAGCGAAGCAAAGGTAGCCATTTACTTGTCCTGCAGAGACAGACTGCAGGAAGGAGCTCACCTTGATGCTGTGTCTCTGAGACAGTGCAACATTAAAGCCAGAATAAGGCTGGAGTTTTACTTCCATAGAGCCAGACAGAACTTTATGTATAATTGTATGTACTGTATGAGATGGAGTACTGGAATATAACAAGCTCCTCATTGAAGCAATTTTAGTTGACACTTATTTTATACAAATAATTCAGATTATATTGTTTGATTTTTGTAAATAAAGTGTTTTAAAAGTAAAAGAAAAGTGCTTTTTTCTTCTTCTGTGTGAGAGGATTGTGGTTGAGGTGAAGGAGTGGAAGAGTGAGAAAAAGTAAGAGTGCATTTTTCTTTTTAGTAATATATTTTGTTTTTTCTTGCTGTTTTTTTCACTGGGACTGAGGAAACACATATGTTAACTCTTTAGGTCACAAAGCCCGCAGTGTGCCTTTAAATTCTTTGCTTTGCTTGAATTTTCTTTAGTGATGTTATGCGATGAGCTGAGGCTTCGATGCATGCCAAGAAATGGAAGGGGAGTTTTCCCAATGCGTAATACAGAGATTTGGACACATTTGGAGTTGCTACAATGCCTAAGGCCATGAAAAAGTTGACATACACAGCAGAACAGGCCCTACAGATGATTTTAGCTTCATCGGAAAAAGTACAGATTCTGAATATGATTCGACCGAGGAGAAGCTTTTTGGTGAAGGAATGGATGATCTCTCTAGGTGTGGTCTTCTGTTGCTGTAGCCCATCTGCCTCAAAGTTCGATGTTCTGTGCGTTCAGAGATGCTCTTCGGCCCACCTTGGTTGTCCTCTGGCATCAAATCTGATACGGTGGAGGGCGGAACAGGGTTTACCCTGTTCCGTTGTTTGTAGGTGAACGGAGAAGCTGACTGCCACTTAGATTTCCTGCGGTACTTGAACGGTTCGTAGCGGAGATGAATCCCTTGCTCAGTGTGAAACTCAAACGACCTCTTGGGGAAAAGTGGATCCAAACCTCCTGTTTGTAACCCCAGCTCAGTTTGAGGGGCTCAGCTTGATCTTTTCAGGGAGAGAAGGTCCTAAAAATCCAGTTTGCAGGAAGACTTCCTGCCGAGAGGCAAAGACAAAAACAATGTTTAGAATCAGGTTGACAAAAACTCAGTTTGTCTCAGCAAAAACTCAGCTTGGCTAGAGTACCCAAACTGGCAAAACACTCTGGTGTCGAGGTAGTGGCAGTCAAGCGAGCTTAAGAACATCTAACGCTAACTTAACACCAACCATCAGCAGGTGTGTAAGGAGGTCGAACCAGAACCAGGTAATCTCCTGGAGCTAAATATTTATTAAACAAACTATACATTCAATGTGCAAACACACATACAAGAGTCCTTACAGGAAGGAGTTGGAGGTTAAGGTACTTTTTATAAATCTGTTTTTTTGAATGAATGACATTGTCATAATGGGTACTTTGAAAGTGACCCAATTATGCAGAACACCACTGACGGACACAGGAATAAAAGTTCAACAAGTTTATTTTGACACAAGCACACAGAATGTACTGGTTCTGGCTCGGGCCTGGACACTGGTTCACCGGAGTCTGTGTGAGAGACAGTTCAGTTAGCGCTGCACGCTGGAGCTTGATTTCTTGATGATAACTGATTGTACCTTGAGGGTTCTTGAGGTTAGCTTTGGGAGAGTCACTGTTGGATCTGGAGAGGAGTTGATCAGCAGAGTCCGCTTGCTGCTTCAGCGTCTCACGTCTACTAATGAACAGACCTTGGCTTTGGGTTTTCCAGCTCTTAGTCCTGAGCTGCATGGAAGTTCTCTATGGTTCTTCGGGTTTGGCTCTGAGGGTCGGCTCGGCAGGTTAGCTCTTCCAGAGCTTCACAGAGGAGACACTGGTTTCCTGGAAAACAGAGACAACGGTTAGAATCCTGGCTGGATTCAAAGTCACAAAGATACACTGAGAGTCTAGGCTTAGGCGCTGACCAACTGGATCAACACTGCGGCGTTGAGGCAAGGTCTGAAGACAGCTTATATAGTGGATCCTCTGATGATCTTGATGGGCTGCAGCTGTGCAGGAGGCTCACTCAGAAGGATCCACGGCGGACTCTGCTGGAGAAAGGTGGAACTTCTCCAGCTCCCAACAGTACCCTCAACGACCGCCCCTTGGCGGTCCGGAAGAGGTCGAAGGGCAGGAACGCTCGTACTCCTCGATTAGGGCAGGGTCGAGGATGTACGCAGCCCGGAACCCACTGGCGCATCCTCCGTCCGTAGCCCTCCCAGTCGACGAGGTACTGCCAGCCGCGACCTCGCCGACGGGGAGTCCACGATGCGTCGAACGGTGAAGGCAGGATGACCATCGACTTCCAGGGCGGGTGGTGGGGAGTCGGAAGGCGGGCACAGAGAACTCGAGATGACAGGTTTAACTTGGGACACGTGGAAGGTTGGGTGAATCCGGAGAGACTGAGGCAGTTGGAGACGGACGGCTGATGGACTGATGACTCGGGAGATCTTGTAGGGACCTATGAATCTGGGCGAGAGTTTTCGAGACATCCCCTTAAGGGGAATGTCTCGAGTGGACAGCCATACCTCTTGGCCTTCAGTGTACTCGGGGGCGGGACGTCTCCTGGAGTCAGCGAAGCGTTTGTTGGTTTCAGAAGATCGGTTGAGGGTGGCGATGGTTTCTCTCCAGATCTTCTGACAGCGTCGGATGTGTTGATTCACTGACTGGACCGAAATCTCTCTCTCGTCTGCGGGGAAAAGTGGAGGTTGATAACCGAGACTAACCTGAAAGGGAGATTGTCCAGTGGAAGCAGATTTGAGGGAGTTGTGTGTGTATTCGATCCATGTGAGATATTGGCTCCAGTCAACGGGATTGTTGGAGGTGAGGCAACGAAGGGTTGATTCAAGCTGTTGGTTCATCCTCTCTGTTTGTCCGTTAGATTGTGGATGGTATCCAGAGGTCAGAGAGGGTTTACAGCCGAGTGCAGAACAGAATGCCTTCCAAACCTGGGATATGAACTGGGGACCCCGGTCCGAGAGGATCTCCTGGGGGATGCCGTGTAAGCGGAAGACGTGTTTAACAAGGAGCTGGGCTGTCTGGAAGGCCGTGGGGAGTTTCCTAAGGGGAATGAGATGGCAGGCCTTCGAAAAACGATCAACAATAGTGAAAATGGTGGACATACCTCGAGAAACTGGGAGGCCGGTGACAAAGTCAATTGCAATATGAGACCAAGGGCGCGAGGGAACCGGAAGTGGCTGAAGCAGGCCTGACGGAGGTTGATGTGAGGCTTTATTACGGGCACATGTGGAGCAAGCCAACACATACTCCTTTACATCTCTATGGAGGGTTGGCCACCAGAAGCGTCTAGAGATCAAAGCGATGGTTCTACTGACTCCCGGATGAGCAGAAAACTTGGCAGCATGCATCCATTGGATGAGACGGGACCTGACAGAAGATGGCACATAGGTTCGGTTAGTGGGACCGTTACCTGGGTCAGGTTCTGTGGCCAGGGCGGAGTTGATAAGGTCAGTGATTTCCCAGTTAACCACTCCAACAGTGCAGGAAGCCGGAAGGACTGGTTCAGGTGTCTCGGGATGATCGACGGAGTAAAGACGAGAGAGAGAATCGGGTTTGACATTCTTGGATCCGGGTCTGTAGGAAATGATGAGATTAAACCAAGAGAAAAAGATGGACCACCTGGATTGACGAGGATTGGCTTGCTTGGTTGACTGGATGTAAGCCAAGTTCTTGTGGTCAGTCCATACTAGAACCGGATGCTCAGCTCCCTCCAGCCAATGTCTCCATTCCTCCAGTGCCAGTTTGATGGCCAACAGCTCACGGTCTCCCACATCGTAGTTCTGCTCTGCGGAAGAAAGTCTACGGGAGAAGAATGCACAAGGATGGATCTTTTGATCCGTGTCAAGTCTCTGGGATAGGACCGCTCCAACTCCAGAATCAGAAGCGTCCACCTCGAGAATAAACTGTTTAGCAGGGTCAGGCTGCATTAACACTGGTGCTCTGGAAAATAAAGATTTCAATTTATCAAACGCAGCTTCCGCCTCAGGAGTCCACTGAAAAATGCATTTGACAGAGGTCAGAGAAGTTAGTGGAAGGGCGGTCTGGCTATAGTTCCTGATGAAACGACGATAAAAGTTTGCAAAGCCCAGGAATCTCTGTAGCTGTTTGCGGTTCTCTGGAACTGGCCAATCTAACACGGTCTTTATTTTGTCCTCAGATGGTTTTACCTGGCCGCCCTCGAAAGCACAAACCCCAAAAAGGTGACTGAAGACTGATGAAATTCGGTGACTTCTCGGCTTTAACGAACAGCTTGTTCTCCAGCAGTCTCTGTAAAACAAGGCGGACATGTTTTTTATGTTCAGCGAGGTTCCTAGAGTAAATGAGTATGTCATCAATATAGACGAAAACAAACACATTTAAAAAGTCTCTGAGAACATCGTTCACGAGGGCTTGGAAGCAGGCTGGAGCGTTAGTTAGACCAAAAGGCATCACCAAATACTCAAATTGGCCCAAGGGAGTCTTGAAGGCTGTTTTCCATTCATCTCCATCTCGGATCCTAAGAAGATGATATGCATTCCTTAAATCCAGTTTAGTGAAAACTGTAGCTCCTTGTACAGGTTCGAATGCTGAGGCGAGTAGAGGAAGCGGGTATTTGTTCTTTATAGTGATTTGGTTCAAACCTCGGTAATCAATACATGGTCTCAGGGAGCCGTCTTTCTTTCCAATCTAAGAAGAAACCGGCAGCTCAAAGGAGAGGAAGATGGGCGGATTATTCCTGCAGCTAATGATTCATTTATGTATTTTTCCATGGTCTCTCTTTCAGGCTTGCGAAATGTTATACAACCTGTTGCCAGGTAGTGGTGTTCCAGGTAATAGTTCGTAATGGCAGCCATATGTCACCTGTGTGGAGGTAGGGACGTCAAGACTGACCTTACTGGAAGACAGGGAGCTAGGTCATGGTACTCGGAAGGAACGAAGAAAGGTCAGGAGAGTCCATCTCCCCCACCGAGGTCTAGGAGACCCCACCAAGGGGGCAGCCAACGGGAGGCATTTTGGATGGCATGAAGTGGACCATGATTCCAGGTGACGATCAGTCCAATTTATGTGAGGATTATGCTTCTCCAACCATTCGAAACCAAGCACCAGAGAGGGAAAACATGCAGAAGGAAAAACAAAAAATGTTATTGTCTCTCGGTGGTTACCTGACAGAAGTAGCTCGAGGTTGAGTTTGATGGGTAACTTGGTGAAGTCTTTTTCCGTCAATAGCAGAGACACTAAGAGGTTGAGTCAGAGGAATGGTTTCAATTTGGAGTTGTTGGGACGAGGTTCGAATCGATTAAGTTCCGTTCACAGCCTGAATCGATGAATGCAGAGAAAGGAGAGGCTTTGGTTAGAACAAAACAACGTGGCAGGAAGCAACAATCGAGGAGATTTCTTAGTGTTAATTTGGCCGCCAGACTCCTCAGATCTGGCAGGCCCAGGCTTTTGATTTTGCCGGGCAGGAGGCGATGAAGTGTCCACTCTCACCACAGTAAATGCATAATTTGCTGAGAAAAACGTCTTTGTCTCTCCTCAGGGGTGAGCCTGGTGTGTCCCACCTGCATGGGTTCGACATCTCTTTCACCCGAATGAGAGGCCTGAATAGGCAGAGGGAGAGACTGGGCCTTAGGTCTCTGTATGGGCAGCTGCTCTGTGGGGGAAGAACAAACAGTCACGTTATGTGAGGCAGAGGAAAGTGTCCCCTGCTTTTTAGAACTGTTTCTGGCACGGATTCTATTATCCAATCTGATCGTAAGACAATTAAGTCTTATTAAGTTCTTCGAGGAGTTGCGAGCTCATCCTTAATATGCTCATTTAAAGCCATGAAATAGGCTCCCTTCAGAGCGCTTTGGTTCCATCCGAAGCTGCGGCTTTAACCCGGAAGTTGATGGAAAATTCAGCCACAGAAGAATTTCCCTGCTTTAAATTGAAAAGAGCCTCGAGAGTCAATTGTTTGATCAGTTTCTTGGTTGAAAACTTGAGTAAATTCGGAGATGAAATCAGAGTAATAGCAATTAAGGCTATCGTCGGTGGCAAATCTTGCCTGAGCCCACTCCAAGGCTCTTCCTGTTAGCTGAGAAAGGATGAAGGTTATCTTTTTGTAATCCGTGGAAAAGCTGCCTGGAGAGTTCTGGAAAATCAAACGGCACTGAAATAAAAATCCTTTGCAATCTTTCATGTTACCAGAAAATCTCTCTGGAAGACTTGGGCGGAACTCGGATGACGTCACAGCTGGTGACCTCGGAGGTGGAACTGGACCCGGAAATGGTTGAGGTGTCGGTGCAGCATTAGCGCTGTTCATGTAATTAGCATAGCTTTGGATAGCTTGATTTTGTCTTTCAATGTGGGTGTTTAACTCACGTAGCGCCAGACCGTGTCCATGGATCTGGGCCGCCTGTTCCTCCAATCGACGGATGTAGTGATCTGCTGGGCCTTGAGTTTGGCCGCAGTGTTCTGTCATGATGGGTACTCTGAAAGTGACCCAATTATGCAGAACACCACTGACAGACACAGGAATAAAAAGTTCAACAAGTTTATTTTAACACAAGCACAAAGAATGTACTAGTTCTGGCTCGGGCCTGGACACTGGTTCACGGAGTCTGCGTGAGAGACAGTTCAGTTAGCGTTGCACGTTGGAGCGTGTTTTTCTTGATGATAACTGATTGTACCTTGAGGGTTCTTGGGGTTAGCTTTGGGAGAGTCACTGTTGGATCTGTAGAGGAGTTGATCAGCAGAGTCCGCTTGCTGCTTCAGCGTCTCACGTCTACTAATGAACAGACCTTGGCATTGGGTTTTCCAGCTCTTAGTCCTGAGCTGCATGGAAGTTCTCTATGGTTCTTCGGGTTTGGCTCTGAGGGTCAGCTCGGCAGGTTAAGCTCTTCCAGAGCTTCACAGAGGAGACACTGGTTTCCTGGAAGACAGAGACAACGGTTAGAATCCTGGCTGGATTCAAAGTCACAAAGATACACTGAGAGTCTAGGCTTAGGCGCTGACCAACTGGATCAACACTGCGGCGTTGAGGCAAGGTCTGAAGACAGCTTATATAGTGGATCCTCTGATGATCTTGATGGGCTGCAGCTGTGCAGGAGGCTCACTCAGAAGGATCCACGGCGGACTCTCTGCTGGAGAAAGGTGGAACTTTTTATTCCTCACACCTGTTTCCTTAGCTCTATATTCTGTTCAGCCTTTAAATAGGTGTTTTTAGTCTGAGGTGCTGGATGCAGTTCTCCCTTGAACCCCAGGTGTCTGCATTCTGGCCCCCAGCAAAAACTTTGTTACACATCCTGCCATCCTGTCAACACACCCATGTGGGGCCCATAAACTGAATTTAATTAAATCCAATTTTATTGAATCATTGAAAACAACCTTCTCATTGTTTTAACTAAATACAGTCATGTAACAGACTTGTGTTGAATCTCAGCTAATCATACCCTGTGTTTTGTGAAAAGGTAATATTTTTAGACGGTGAGGGCTACATTTCTTTTAAATATATATTGGAACAAGATAGGTGTTAGGGTTAGGCGTTAGACACTCTCTCGATGACCCCCCCCACTCAGCCCACGACGGCCCGAGCAGTTGGCTAGGGGATCAAAGGCAATGCACGGGCCGCACATTTGTTGGTATCTCTCAGATCCAAAGTCAAACCATTTGTAAAATTATAGTTTAAGGTCAAGGTTCTGGTCAGGGTAGGTTTATTAGGGTCCGGCAAATAGTCGAAGAGGTTGGTTTTAGGGTTAGGAGGCAGCGATCAGAAGGGTTAGGGTTAGGTCAGCGGTCAGGGGTTAGGTCAGCCCGGTCAGGGGTTAGATCCAGGGTTAGGGTTAGGGTAAGAGTTAGGGTCAGGGTTAGGGGCCGCAGAAATCAGGTCCTTTTTGTCCCTTTTTTTCTCTTTCTTTGTGTCCCGTTGGCGTCCGGCTTGGCAGGAGGGTCAACTGTGCCATCCGGGTAGTTGTCAAAGAGTGCCAGGTGGGGGTCAAGTGGGCCACGGGGCCGGATTTGCAATACGGAGCAGACACACTAGATGGCAGTCAAGCCCTTTGGTTTTCCTTTGGCCAAAAGTGTTGCCGAACTGGGAAATTTTTGTGGATTTTGCAATTAACCCTTTAAATGCTGGCGGTTTTTGATATTTTAACCCTTTAAATGCCAAACCAGAACCAGGCCCATTAATCCGACCCAGCACTGCCCTGGTTCCCCACAGGCCTGCAGAACTGCGGGGCCCGGTTCTGAACCATCCAGGGACATGTGTGGGGAACTGGGGACAGTTGTTCGCATGGCCCGCTCACCCAGAACCAGGCTCCAGAATCAGGCCCATTAATCCGACCCAGCACTGCCCTGGTTCCCCACAGTCCTCCAGAACCGCGGGGCTTGGTTCTGAACCATCCAGGGACATGTGTGGGGAACTGGGGACAGTTGTTCGCATGACCCGCTCACCCAGAACCAGGCTCCAGAACCAGGCCCATTAATCCGACCCAGCACCGCCCTGGTTCCCCACAGCCATGCAGAACCCCGGGGCCCGGTTCTGGACCACCCGGGGACACGTGTGGGGACCTGGGGACAGTTGTTCGCATGGCCCACTCACCCAGAACCAGGCTCCAGAACCAGGCCCATTAATCCGACCCAGCACCGCCCTGGTTCCCCACAGGCCTCCAGAACCCTGGGCCCGGTTCTGAACCATCCAGGGACATGTGTGGGGAACTGGGGACAGTTGTTCGCATGGCCCACTCACCCAGAACCAGGCTCCAGAACCAGGCCCATTAATCCGACCCAGCAATGCCCTGGTTCCCCACAGGCCTCCAGAACCGCGGGGCTTGGTTCTGAACAACCCAGGGACATGTGTGGGGACCTGGGGACAGTTGTTCGCATGACCTGGGTCCAGAACCAGGCTCCGGAACCAGGCCCAAAATCCGACCCAGCACTGCCCTGGTTCCCCACAGCCATGCAGAACCGCGGGGCCCGGTTCTGAACCATCCAGGGACATGTGTGGGGAACTGGGGACAGTTGTTCGCATGACCCGCTCACCCAGAACCAGGCTCTGGAACCAGGCCCATTAATCCGACCCAGCACTGCCCTGGTTCCCCACAGGCCTGCAGAACCGCGGGGCCCGGTTCTGAACCATCCAGGGACATGTGTGGGGACCTGGGGACAGTTGTTATCATGACCCGCTCACCCAGAACCAAGTACCGGGCCCATGGAGCTCCAATCTCGGGGTGACCCGGAGCAGTTTAAATAGGAAATATATACAATATTAATTGGACAGATGTATGCATCACTGGGTGCCGACAATTGGCACGGGATGGGTCCGGAACCAGGGGCCCGTGGACCGGGGTCCAGAACCAGGCTCCGGAACCAGGTACCGGGCCCATGGAGCTCCAATCTCGGGGTGACCTGGAGCAGTTTAAATAGGAAATATATGCAATATTAATTGGACAGAAGTATGCATCACTGGGTGCCGACAATTGGCACGGGATGGGTCCAGAACCAGGGGCCCGGTCCGGAACCAGGCTCCGGAACCAGGGACCGGGCCCAGAGCACCAAGGGCCCGCCGCAGGACCAGGTACCGGGCCCATGGAGCTCCAATCTCGGGGTGACCTGGAGCAGTTTAAATAGGAAATATATACAATATTAATTGGACAGATGTATGCATCACTGGGTGCCGACAATTGGCAGGGCATGGGTCCAGAACCAGGGACCGGGCCCACGGAGCTCCTCTCCCCAGAGATGAAGCACCAAGGGCCCGCTGCAGGACCATGGACAGGGCCCATGGCACCTCCCGCTGCAGGACCATGGACAGGGCCCATGGAGATCCATGCTGGGGACACAGGTGTTCATTAAACGGACAGAGGGCCGCACGGCACTTGACCTTTGACCCCTGGGGAAAGCCGCACAGGGCCCGTGGGCTTAGATCTCCGAGACCCGGAGCAGTTTAAATAGGAAATATATGCAATATATTAATTGGACAGAGGTATGCATCACTGGGTGCCGACAATTGGCACGGCATGGGTCCGGAACCAGGGGCCCGTGGACCGGGGTCCAGAACCAGGTACCGGGCCCATGGAGCTCCAATCTCGGGGTGACCTGGAGCAGTTTAAATAGGAAATATATACAATATTAATTGGACAGATGTATGCATCACTGGGTGCCGACTATTGGCACGGGATGGGTCCAGAACCATGGACCGGGCCCATGGATCACCAAGGGCCCAGCACAAACCCATTGGACCGGGCCCATGGTCCAGAACCAGGGACCGGGCCCATGGAGATCCATGCTGGGGACAAAGGTGTTCATTAAACGGACAGAGGGCCGCACGGCACTTGACCTTTGACCCCTGGGGAAAGCCGCACAGGGCCCGTGGGCTTAGATCTCCGAGACCCGCAGCAGTTTAAATAGGAAATATATGCAATATATTAATTGGACAGAGGTACGCATCACTGGGTGCCGACTATTGGCACGGGATGGCTCCAGAACCAGGGGCCTGTGGACTGGGGTCCAGAACCAGGCTCCGGAACCAGGTACCGGGCCCACGGAGCGCCTCTCCCCGGAGAAGGAGCACTCTGGGCCCGCACCGACCCCCGTGGAACAGCCCCTGGTCCTCCAGAGCCCACCCAGTGTCCAGCACAACACCCCTTTGGCCCGCCTTAGCCCACACTGGCGCTCAAAAGCCCAAAAAACCAAAGCGGTGAGCCCCTGAGTCCGATCGGTGACCCCTTTGTCCGACCTCAGCCCTCGCCAAACGCTCCCATAACGCCGCAAAAATACTTTTTACCGACATATGACACCGTCTTCCACCCTATTGGCCCACCCAAACTCACTGTTTGGCATTTAAAGGGTTAAAATATCAAAAACCACCAGCATATAAAGGGTTAATAACAAAATCCGCACTAAATTCCCAGTTCGGCAACACTTTTGGCCAAAGGAAAACCAAAGGGCTTGACTGCCATCTAGTGTGTCTGCTCCGTATTGCAAATCCGGCCCCGTGGCCCACTTGACCCCCACCTGGCACTCTTTGACAACTACCCGGATGGCACAGTTGACCCTCCTGCCAAGCCGGACGCCAACGGGCCACAAAGAAAGAGAAAAAAAGGGACAAAAAGGACCGGATTTCTGCGGCCCCTAACCCCATATAGGGGAAGAGCGAAGTTTTCAGACACCCGGTAGCATTTTTGAGAGTTTTTTGAAAAATTCCTGGGGCCAAACCGGAGGCCCCAGGGTCCGGGGCTGGCCCTAAAAATAGAGCAAGGCCTCGTGACCCTTATGCCCGGGTCACCCGATTTTTCACGCCCACCCTGAGCCCGGGGCGCACCACCAAAGTGGGCAAAGTTTGACAAAAAACTTAATTTTTTTACAAGTTAGAGTGCTGTTTCCGAAATGACCACCAGATGTCTCCAGAAACAACGTGGACACCTCGGTAGTTCTTTGCATGGGGACATTTTGTCGCAAAATTACCGGGACATTTCCTAGGCCCCGGGAACTCGGGTCGAGATGAGGCATTTGGGGGCGGGACATTAGGTTGCATCGGGACCGAGACAAGGCTGGGCATTATTGAATTGGTCCTCCCGTATTACTTTTGAATGGGGCAGAAGTCGGCATCAACCTTACCAGGGGCCCAAACATAAATAGGCAATTCGCCGTTGACACCGGGGCGCATCGGAGCATCTCACATGGCTGGGCACAATTGAATTGGTCATCCCCTATTACTTTTGAATGGGAAAAAAGTCGGCATCCGCTTTACCAGGGGCCCAGACATAAATAGGCAATTCGCCGTTGACACCGGGGCGCATCGGAGCATCAGACATGGCTGGGCACGATAGAACGAGCCATCCCCTATTACTTTTGAATGGGCAAAGAGTCGGCATTCTACCTTACCAGGGGCCCAGACATAAATAGGCACTTCCCCATTGACACAGGGGCGTTACCGAGCATCAGACATGGCTGGGCACGATAGAACGAGCCATCCCCTATTACTTTTGAATGGGCAAAGAGTCGGCATTCTACCTTACCAGGGGCCCAGACATAAATAGGCACTTCCCCATTGACACAGGGGCGTTACCGAGCATCAGACATGGCTGGGCACGATAGAACGAGCCCTCCCGTATTACTTTTGAATGGGAAAAAAGTCGGCATTCTACCTTACCAGGGGCCCAGACATAAATAGACAATTCGCCGTTGACACAGGGGCGTTACCGAGCATCAGACATGGCTGGGCACGATAAAACGAGCCCTCCCGTATTACTTTTGAATGGGACAGAAGTCGTCATCAACGCAAATTGGGTTTTTTTTCAAAGTTTCACCACCTTACCTGGTTCACAGCGACCCCACAGCAACAATGGATAAACACCTGGTCATATTGAAGCACTGGGACACAAGGCAGCACGTTAAAGCGCATTTCTTTTAAATTTTAACCATTTTTGGGATTTTTCATCAAAGTTTTAACACCTTACCAGGGGCAAAGCCTCCCACATGCATTACCCCAGGGACAGAGGGGTTCATTAAACCATAGGGACATAATGTCCAGAGTATAAATAATGGAGGAAGCATCTCTTAACCAATAAATATATTTATTAAAAATTAAAAAAAGTTAAATATTGAGTTCCCGGGGCCCATGGAGCGCCCTGGTCCGGTGCCCCCTGGATGGATGCTGACCCCTGGATGGATGGGGCCACTTGGATGGATGCTGACCCCTGGATGGATGCTGACCCCTGGATGGATGCGGCCCCTTGGATGGATGCTGACCCCTGGATGGATGGTCACCCCTGGATGGTGACGCCTGGATGGAGGTCCTGCTTGAGTTTCTGAAATATAAAAACAATACATTTATTAGATGTGAATCATCACACTTAATGCTCATAACATAACCCGGTTGTCCCGCTGCAGTGGCCCGGTACCACAACACACAGGCCCGCTTTAATTCTACCAGGCCCCGCGGTCACAGCAGAACCCCGGTACCACAACACAGCGGCCCGCTTTAATTAAAACGTTCAATATTAACTGGACAAAAGTGTGGATCCGCATCGGAAAAAAGCTTTAAGCATTAAAACGTTCAATATTAGACGGACAAAAGTGTGGATCCACATCGGAGAAAGCTTTAAGCATTAAAACAGACCATATTAGCTCCGCTTTAATTCTTCCAGGCCCCGCGATCACAGCAGCAGAACCCCGGTAGCATAACACAAAGAGCTCTCGGAGCTAAGCTAAACAGCCGGCTGCATGCTACCCCGCAGCAAAGAGCCTTGGGCCCGCTGAATACACCGCAGTCACCCGCACACGGTCCGGTAGATGAGCTACCTGGTTAGCCGCTTTGATCCATCCAGAGCTCCGGTAGATCGCCTCCCTCCTTAGCCGCTTTGATCCACCCAAAGCTCCGGTAGATGAGCTACCTGGTTAGCCGCTTTGATCCATCCAGAGCTCCGGTAGATCGCCTCCCTGCTTAGCCGCTTTGATCCATCCAAAGCCCCGGTAGATCGCCTCCCTCCTTAGCCGCTTTGATCCATCCAGAGCTCCGGTAGATCGCCTCCCTGCTTAGCCGCTTTGATCCATCCAAAGCCCCGGTAGATCGCCTCCCTCCTTAGCCGCTGTGATCCGTTCAAAGCTCCGGTAGCTGAGCTACCTGGTTAGCCGCTTCCAGACTCAGGCGACCGATGATGATGTCATCTCTGGCGCCGGGAAGGCTGGTAAACAAGCGAGCTGCTGGAGGAGCTCAGTTCAGCTCTCAGCGGGGCCGCAAACTGATTTTAGCAGGGCCGGTCAACCATATACAAGGCCCGGGCCCAGGGGGGCCCACAAGCGGGCCCCCCCGTTCCCCACAGGCCTCCAGAACCGCGGGGACCGGTTCTGAACCACCCCGGGACATGTGTGGGGAACTGGGGACTGTTGTAAGCATGACCTGGGTCCAGAACCAGGCTCCAGAACCAGGCCCATTAATCCGACCCAGCACTGCCCTGGTTCCCCACAGGCCTGCAGAACTGCGGGGCCCGGTTCTGAACCATCCAGGGACATGTGTGGGGAACTGGGGACAGTTGTTCGCATGGCCCGCTCACCCAGAACCAGGCTCCAGAATCAGGCCCATTAATCCGACCCAGCACTGCCCTGGTTCCCCACAGTCCTCCAGAACCGCGGGGCTTGGTTCTGAACCATCCAGGGACATGTGTGGGGAACTGGGGACAGTTGTTCGCATGACCCGCTCACCCAGAACCAGGCTCCAGAACCAGGCCCATTAATCCGACCCAGCACCGCCCTGGTTCCCCACAGCCATGCAGAACCCCGGGGCCCGGTTCTGGACCACCCGGGGACACGTGTGGGGACCTGGGGACAGTTGTTCGCATGGCCCACTCACCCAGAACCAGGCTCCAGAACCAGGCCCATTAATCCGACCCAGCACCGCCCTGGTTCCCCACAGGCCTCCAGAACCCTGGGCCCGGTTCTGAACCATCCAGGGACATGTGTGGGGAACTGGGGACAGTTGTTCGCATGGCCCACTCACCCAGAACCAGGCTCCAGAACCAGGCCCATTAATCCGACCCAGCACCGCCCTGGTTCCCCACAGGCCTCCAGAACCCTGGGCCCGGTTCTGAACCATCCAGGGACACGTGTGGGGAACTGGGGACAGTTGTTCGCATGGCCCACTCACCCAGAACCAGGCTCCAGAACCAGGCCCATTAATCCGACCCAGCAATGCCCTGGTTCCCCACAGGCCTCCAGAACCGCGGGGCTTGGTTCTGAACAACCCAGGGACATGTGTGGGGACCTGGGGACAGTTGTTCGCATGACCTGGGTCCAGAACCAGGCTCCGGAACCAGGCCCAAAATCCGACCCAGCACTGCCCTGGTTCCCCACAGCCCTCCAGAACCGCGGGGCCCGGTTCTGAACCATCCAGGGACATGTGTGGGGAACTGGGGACAGTTGTTCGCATGACCCGCTCACCCAGAACCAGGCTCTGGAACCAGGCCCATTAATCCGACCCAGCACTGCCCTGGTTCCCCACAGGCCTGCAGAACCGCGGGGCCCGGTTCTGAACCATCCAGGGACATGTGTGGGGACCTGGGGACAGTTGTTATCATGACCCGCTCACCCAGAACCAAGTACCGGGCCCATGGAGCTCCAATCTCGGGGTGACCTGGAGCAGTTTAAATAGGAAATATATACAATATTAATTGGACAGATGTATGCATCACTGGGTGCCGACAATTGGCACGGGATGGGTCCGGAACCAGGGGCCCGTGGACCGGGGTCCAGAACCAGGCTCCGGAACCAGGTACCGGGCCCATGGAGCTCCAATCTCGGGGTGACCTGGAGCAGTTTAAATAGGAAATATATGCAATATTAATTGGACAGAAGTATGCATCACTGGGTGCCGACAATTGGCACGGGATGGGTCCAGAACCAGGGGCCCGGTCCGGAACCAGGCTCCGGAACCAGGGACCGGGCCCAGAGCACCAAGGGCCCGCCGCAGGACCAGGTACCGGGCCCATGGAGCTCCAATCTCGGGGTGACCTGGAGCAGTTTAAATAGGAAATATATACAATATCAATTGGACAGATGTATGCATCACTGGGTGCCGACAATTGGCAGGGCATGGGTCCAGAACCAGGGACCGGGCCCACGGAGCTCCTCTCCCCAGAGATGAAGCACCAAGGGCCCGCTGCAGGACCATGGACAGGGCCCATGGAACTCCCGCTGCAGGACCATGGACAGGGCCCATGGAGATCCATGCTGGGGACACAGGTGTTCATTAAACGGACAGAGGGCCGCACGGCACTTGACCTTTGACCCCTGGGGAAAGCCGCACAGGGCCCGTGGGCTTAGATCTCCGAGACCCGGAGCAGTTTAAATAGGAAATATATGCAATATATTAATTGGACAGAGGTATGCATCACTGGGTGCCGACAATTGGCACGGCATGGGTCCGGAACCAGGGGCCCGTGGACCGGGGTCCAGAACCAGGTACCGGGCCCATGGAGCTCCAATCTCGGGGTGACCTGGAGCAGTTTAAATAGGAAATATATACAATATTAATTGGACAGATGTATGCATCACTGGGTGCCGACTATTGGCACGGGATGGGTCCAGAACCATGGACCGGGCCCATGGATCACCAAGGGCCCAGCACAAACCCATTGGACCGGGCCCATGGTCCAGAACCAGGGACCGGGCCCATGGAGATCCATGCTGGGGACAAAGGTGTTCATTAAACGGACAGAGGGCCGCACGGCACTTGACCTTTGACCCCTGGGGAAAGCCGCACAGGGCCCGTGGGCTTAGATCTCCGAGACCCGCAGCAGTTTAAATAGGAAATATATGCAATATATTAATTGGACAGAGGTACGCATCACTGGGTGCCGACTATTGGCACGGGATGGCTCCAGAACCAGGGGCCTGTGGACTGGGGTCCAGAACCAGGCTCCGGAACCAGGTACCGGGCCCACGGAGCGCCTCTCCCCGGAGAAGGAGCACTCTGGGCCCGCACCGACCCCCGTGGAACAGCCCCTGGTCCTCCAGAGCCCACCCAGTGTCCAGCACAACACCCCTTTGGCCCGCCTTAGCCCACACTGGCGCTCAAAAGCCCAAAAAACCAAAGCGGTGAGCCCCTGAGTCCGATCGGTGACCCCTTTGTCCGACCTCAGCCCTCGCCAAACGCTCCCATAACGCCGCAAAAATACTTTTTACCGACATATGACACCGTCTTCCACCCTATTGGCCCACCCAAACTCACTGTTTGGCATTTAAAGGGTTAAAATATCAAAAACCACCAGCATATAAAGGGTTAATAACAAAATCCGCACTAAATTCCCAGTTCGGCAACACTTTTGGCCAAAGGAAAACCAAAGGGCTTGACTGCCATCTAGTGTGTCTGCTCCGTATTGCAAATCCGGCCCCGTGGCCCACTTGACCCCCACCTGGCACTCTTTGACAACTACCCGGATGGCACAGTTGACCCTCCTGCCAAGCCGGACGCCAACGGGCCACAAAGAAAGAGAAAAAAAGGGACAAAAAGGACCGGATTTCTGCGGCCCCTAACCCCATATAGGGGAAGAGCGAAGTTTTCAGACACCCGGTAGCATTTTTGAGAGTTTTTTGAAAAATTCCTGGGGCCAAACCGGAGGCCCCAGGGTCCGGGGACCTGGCCCTAAAAATAGAGCAAGGCCTCGTGACCCTTATGCCCGGGTCACCCGATTTTTCACGCCCACCCTGAGCCCGGGGCGCACCACCAAAGTGGGCAAAGTTTGACAAAAAACTTAATTTTTTTACAAGTTAGAGTGTGTTTCCGAAATGACCACCAGATGTCTCCAGAAACAACGTGGACACCTCGGTAGTTCTTTGCATGGGGACATTTTGTCGCAAAATTACCGGGACATTTCCTAGGCCCCGGGAACTCGGGTCGAGATGAGGCATTTGGGGGCGGGACATTAGGTTGCATCGGGACCGAGACAAGGCTGGGCATTATTGAATTGGTCCTCCCGTATTACTTTTGAATGGGGCAGAAGTCGGCATCAACCTTACCAGGGGCCCAAACATAAATAGGCAATTCGCCGTTGACACCGGGGCGCATCGGAGCATCTCACATGGCTGGGCACAATTGAATTGGTCATCCCCTATTACTTTTGAATGGGAAAAAAGTCGGCATCCGCTTTACCAGGGGCCCAGACATAAATAGGCAATTCGCCGTTGACACCGGGGCGCATCGGAGCATCAGACATGGCTGGGCACGATAGAACGAGCCATCCCCTATTACTTTTGAATGGGCAAAGAGTCGGCATCCGCAGGCTACCTTACCAGGGGCCCAGACATAAATAGGCACTTCCCCATTGACACAGGGGCGTTACCGAGCATCAGACATGGCTGGGCACGATAGAACGAGCCATCCCCTATTACTTTTGAATGGGCAAAGAGTCGGCATTCTACCTTACCAGGGGCCCAGACATAAATAGGCACTTCCCCATTGACACAGGGGCGTTACCGAGCATCAGACATGGCTGGGCACGATAGAACGAGCCCTCCCGTATTACTTTTGAATGGGAAAAAAGTCGGCATTCTACCTTACCAGGGGCCCAGACATAAATAGACAATTCGCCGTTGACACAGGGGCGTTACCGAGCATCAGACATGGCTGGGCACGATAAAACGAGCCCTCCCGTATTACTTTTGAATGGGACAGAAGTCGTCATCAACGCAAATTGGGTTTTTTTTCAAAGTTTCACCACCTTACCTGGTTCACAGCGACCCCACAGCAACAATGGATAAACACCTGGTCATATTGAAGCACTGGGACACAAGGCAGCACGTTAAAGCGCATTTCTTTTAAATTTTAACCATTTTTGGGATTTTTCATCAAAGTTTTAACACCTTACCAGGGGCAAAGCCTCCCACATGCATTACCCCAGGGACAGAGGGGTTCATTAAACCATAGGGACATAATGTCCAGAGTATAAATAATGGAGGAAGCATCTCTTAACCAATAAATATATTTATTAAAAATTAAAAAAAGTTAAATATTGAGTTCCCGGGGCCCATGGAGCGCCCTGGTCCGGTGCCCCCTGGATGGATGCTGACCCCTGGATGGATGGGGCCACTTGGATGGATGCTGACCCCTGGATGGATGCTGACCCCTGGATGGATGCGGCCCCTTGGATGGATGCTGACCCCTGGATGGATGGTCACCCCTGGATGGTGACGCCTGGATGGAGGTCCTGCTTGAGTTTCTGAAATATAAAAACAATACATTTATTAGATGTGAATCATCACACTTAATGCTCATAACATAACCCGGTTGTCCCGCTGCAGTGGCCCGGTACCACAACACACAGGCCCGCTTTAATTCTACCAGGCCCCGCGGTCACAGCAGAACCCCGGTACCACAACACAGCGGCCCGCTTTAATTAAAACGTTCAATATTAACTGGACAAAAGTGTGGATCCGCATCGGAAAAAAGCTTTAAGCATTAAAACAGACCATATTAGCTCCGCTTTAATTCTTCCAGGCCCCGCGATCACAGCAGCAGAACCCCGGTAGCATAACACAAAGAGCTCTCGGAGCTAAGCTAAACAGCCGGCTGCATGCTACCCCGCAGCAAAGAGCCTTGGGCCCGCTGAATACACCGCAGTCACCCGCACACGGTCCGGTAGATGAGCTACCTGGTTAGCCGCTTTGATCCATCCAGAGCTCCGGTAGATCGCCTCCCTCCTTAGCCGCTTTGATCCACCCAAAGCTCCGGTAGATGAGCTACCTGGTTAGCCGCTTTGATCCATCCAGAGCTCCGGTAGATCGCCTCCCTGCTTAGCCGCTTTGATCCATCCAAAGCCCCGGTAGATCGCCTCCCTCCTTAGCCGCTTTGATCCATCCAGAGCTCCGGTAGATCGCCTCCCTGCTTAGCCGCTTTGATCCATCCAAAGCCCCGGTAGATCGCCTCCCTCCTTAGCCGCTGTGATCCGTTCAAAGCTCCGGTAGCTGAGCTACCTGGTTAGCCGCTTCCAGACTCAGGCGACCGATGATGATGTCATCTCTGGCGCCGGGAAGGCTGGTAAACAAGCGAGCTGCTGGAGGAGCTCAGTTCAGCTCTCAGCGGGGCCGCAAACTGATTTTAGCAGGGCCGGTCAACCATATACAAGGCCCGGGCCCAGGGGGGCCCACAAGCGGGCCCCCCCGTTCCCCACAGGCCTCCAGAACCTCGGGGACCGGTTCTGAACCACCCCGGGACATGTGTGGGGAACTGGGGACTGTTGTAAGCATGACCTGGGTCCAGAACCAGGCTCCAGAACCAGGCCCATTAATCCGACCCAGCACTGCCCTGGTTCCCCACAGGCCTGCAGAACTGCGGGGCCCGGTTCTGAACCATCCAGGGACATGTGTGGGGAACTGGGGACAGTTGTTCGCATGGCCCGCTCACCCAGAACCAGGCTCCAGAATCAGGCCCATTAATCCGACCCAGCACTGCCCTGGTTCCCCACAGTCCTCCAGAACCGCGGGGCTTGGTTCTGAACCATCCAGGGACATGTGTGGGGAACTGGGGACAGTTGTTCGCATGACCCGCTCACCCAGAACCAGGCTCCAGAACCAGGCCCATTAATCCGACCCAGCACCGCCCTGGTTCCCCACAGCCATGCAGAACCCCGGGGCCCGGTTCTGGACCACCCGGGGACACGTGTGGGGACCTGGGGACAGTTGTTCGCATGGCCCACTCACCCAGAACCAGGCTCCAGAACCAGGCCCATTAATCCGACCCAGCACCGCCCTGGTTCCCCACAGGCCTCCAGAACCCTGGGCCCGGTTCTGGACCACCCAGGGACACGTGTGGGGAACTGGGGACAGTTGTTCGCATGGCCCACTCACCCAGAACCAGGCTCCAGAACCAGGCCCATTAATCCGACCCAGCACCGCCCTGGTTCCCCACAGGCCTCCAGAACCCTGGGCCCGGTTCTGAACCATCCAGGGACACGTGTGGGGAACTGGGGACAGTTGTTCGCATGGCCCACTCACCCAGAACCAGGCTCCAGAACCAGGCCCATTAATCCGACCCAGCAATGCCCTGGTTCCCCACAGGCCTCCAGAACCGCGGGGCTTGGTTCTGAACAACCCGGGGACATGTGTGGGGACCTGGGGACAGTTGTTCGCATGACCTGGGTCCAGAACCAGGCTCCGGAACCAGGCCCAAAATCCGACCCAGCACTGCCCTGGTTCCCCACAGCCATGCAGAACCGCGGGGCCCGGTTCTGAACCATCCAGGGACATGTGTGGGGAACTGGGGACAGTTGTTCGCATGACCCGCTCACCCAGAACCAGGCTCTGGAACCAGGCCCATTAATCCGACCCAGCACTGCCCTGGTTCCCCACAGGCCTGCAGAACCGCGGGGCCCGGTTCTGAACCATCCAGGGACATGTGTGGGGACCTGGGGACAGTTGTTATCATGACCCGCTCACCCAGAACCAAGTACCGGGCCCATGGAGCTCCAATCTCGGGGTGACCGGAGCAGTTTAAATAGGAAATATATACAATATTAATTGGACAGATGTATGCATCACTGGGTGCCGACAATTGGCACGGGATGGGTCCGGAACCAGGGGCCCGTGGACCGGGGTCCAGAACCAGGCTCCGGAACCAGGTACCGGGCCCATGGAGCTCCAATCTCGGGGTGACCTGGAGCAGTTTAAATAGGAAATATATGCAATATTAATTGGACAGAAGTATGCATCACTGGGTGCCGACAATTGGCACGGGATGGGTCCAGAACCAGGGGCCCGGTCCGGAACCAGGCTCCGGAACCAGGGACCGGGCCCAGAGCACCAAGGGCCCGCCGCAGGACCAGGTACCGGGCCCATGGAGCTCCAATCTCGGGGTGACCTGGAGCAGTTTAAATAGGAAATATATACAATATCAATTGGACAGATGTATGCATCACTGGGTGCCGACAATTGGCAGGGCATGGGTCCAGAACCAGGGACCGGGCCCACGGAGCTCCTCTCCCCAGAGATGAAGCACCAAGGGCCCGCTGCAGGACCATGGACAGGGCCCATGGAACTCCCGCTGCAGGACCATGGACAGGGCCCATGGAGATCCATGCTGGGGACACAGGTGTTCATTAAACGGACAGAGGGCCGCACGGCACTTGACCTTTGACCCCTGGGGAAAGCCGCACAGGGCCCGTGGGCTTAGATCTCCGAGACCCGGAGCAGTTTAAATAGGAAATATATGCAATATATTAATTGGACAGAGGTATGCATCACTGGGTGCCGACAATTGGCACGGCATGGGTCCGGAACCAGGGGCCCGTGGACCGGGGTCCAGAACCAGGTACCGGGCCCATGGAGCTCCAATCTCGGGGTGACCTGGAGCAGTTTAAATAGGAAATATATACAATATTAATTGGACAGATGTATGCATCACTGGGTGCCGACTATTGGCACGGGATGGGTCCAGAACCATGGACCGGGCCCATGGATCACCAAGGGCCCAGCACAAACCCATTGGACCGGGCCCATGGTCCAGAACCAGGGACCGGGCCCATGGAGATCCATGCTGGGGACAAAGGTGTTCATTAAACGGACAGAGGGCCGCACGGCACTTGACCTTTGACCCCTGGGGAAAGCCGCACAGGGCCCGTGGGCTTAGATCTCCGAGACCCGCAGCAGTTTAAATAGGAAATATATGCAATATATTAATTGGACAGAGGTACGCATCACTGGGTGCCGACTATTGGCACGGGATGGCTCCAGAACCAGGGGCCTGTGGACTGGGGTCCAGAACCAGGCTCCGGAACCAGGTACCGGGCCCACGGAGCGCCTCTCCCCGGAGAAGGAGCACTCTGGGCCCGCACCGACCCCCGTGGAACAGCCCCTGGTCCTCCAGAGCCCACCCAGTGTCCAGCACAACACCCCTTTGGCCCGCCTTAGCCCACACTGGCGCTCAAAAGCCCAAAAAACCAAAGCGGTGAGCCCCTGAGTCCGATCGGTGACCCCTTTGTCCGACCTCAGCCCTCGCCAAACGCTCCCATAACGCCGCAAAAATACTTTTTACCGACATATGACACCGTCTTCCACCCTATTGGCCCACCCAAACTCACTGTTTGGCATTTAAAGGGTTAAAATATCAAAAACCACCAGCATATAAAGGGTTAATAACAAAATCCGCACTAAATTCCCAGTTCGGCAACACTTTTGGCCAAAGGAAAACCAAAGGGCTTGACTGCCATCTAGTGTGTCTGCTCCTTACTAACAATGGCAATAAACCTGATTCTGATTCTGATACAGCCAATGCATGAAGGCACCTACAGGCAAACTGCATAGAATTCATATTTCATTGAACCAATTTTCTGATATTCTAATTATTGTTATGGTTCTTACCATTTGGGACTCTGAGTTTTTAGTTTTCTGTTATTAGTTGTTTTGTTTATTTCTTTGTTTTATTTCCCATTATATTCAAGCAGTTTATAGTTACTCTCTGCTGCCCCCTTGTACTTGTTTCCTTTTCTCTTGAGTTCCTTCTAGTTAGTTTCACTCACACCTGCTCCTTATTCAGCTCACTAGTCCATCCTTTGTACTGTCCCCTTAAATACTCCACCCCTGAAGTCAATCAGTCCTGTCTCCTCATCGTTTGTTGTCTCCTCATCTCTGGCTCTGCACCCTAACCCTTTCTGGATGCGAAGCGAAATGTCTTCAAATTTGGTCAACATAGTCCAGTTTATTGTCTTTAACTTTTTTTGTAATTTTTGTAAATTGTTAGATAAACATTGAAATAGAAAAGGCATTCCATAAACAACGTCATACCAATAGTCATATCTATTTTAACTTTTTTGGATTTCAAAATATCAAATAAAAGTTTCGAACGTTATATAAAAAATTATGACTACAGAATTCACAGGATTTGTTGATTTATCCCCAAGTTATGGGAGAATGGAATATGTCAGGCAGCTATAATTTATGGTTCCCCCACTTTAATTTTGGCAAATAATGACCAAATGTGACCAAATACACAGGATATGTTGTTGGTGGTGAGAGGAATAAGCACAGTTAAAGACTTGAAGGTAAATTGATTTCTTGTGTTGTGTGTAATTGGGTGTCTTGCAAGATTAAATTAACCAAAAAGGGCAACCGAAGCAAAAATCCAAAAACATAAATCCTAAGAATCCACAAAAATACAGAAAAACCAGGAAAAACTCACTTGAAGGGGATGAAATGACGACAAACCAGCAACAGTGACTGAGCAGGAGGTGCATGTATGGGAGAGAGAAACAAAGACCAGGCTAACGAGTAGATTTTGAGCAGGTGTGAACAGGGATGTCTAGAAAGGAGCTAGGAAAAGGAGACTAAAAGAAGGCAAACAAGAAATACCTAAGAACTCAAATACAATACAATAAAATAACTAGAAAACAACATTCAAAATAAAACTCAAAAACTTAAACAGAACCATCTATCGACAGCACATATTGGTTATTGCTTAAACTGATGTCAACATCTCCATCAGCTTTAAAAAAACAGAATTGGTTGAACTCTATTGTTCACTACCTGAAAAAAATGTCACAAGATAGGTACCTTTATAACAGCACGTGAAACTGTTTCACTTATCTTTTGCAATGTCACCTGATTTATTTCCACCCAGAGGTGCATTAATTATTAACCCTAACCAGGATTTTGCAGTGATGATGGTAGATGGTACTTTTCCAGCACATCCCGAACATTCTACCTGAGGTTAAAGGGGAACGCCGTTTTTTTTTTCACATTGGGCCCTTGATTTTACGCTATTCTATCATGTTCTACTCACCCATATGAGTTTTGTGTCATTTAGAGCCGTTCTGAAGATATTCCATTAGGTTATATCCAAGTAATGGCCTACTATGGGCAATGACTTGAAGGCACAAACTAAACTGTTCATCATTTATTCTTTATGGTATGCAAGCATTCAGAACATGTAGGCCAATCACTGTCCCCCAGACATCCACGGTTATAGTTTTTATATTTATATTTTTTTTTAAACAAAGCGGCACATGTATGTAGTCATCCGTGTGCGCCAGCTACCATTCATTCATCCTGTCCGCTGAACTGCTGCTAGTTTTCCTCACATGCCTGGAAGATGTCTAGTGCTGCTACCACAGATGATCTCGCTGTCCAAATGGAATTGAACGATTCAGATTAGCTAAGATGAAGGAATAAGAAGGGTGAGAGCCAACCCTTACAGCGGCCGGGCTGCTATCACATTTTCTACGATCGAGCATCGGATGATCATACTGCGGGGTTTAGCCGAAGGTTGGGACAAATTCTTCTCGGTTTAAGGTCAGGTTTAAATATTCTTTGTTCCTCACTATGGGTGATCAATCACCAATTAAAAGCTCTATTGGTTTTGCGTGTTAAACATACCACCCTAAACTTCTATGCTTTTGTAAAACTCTGTCTTTCGCTTGGGTTGTACGGAAATGTAACAATGGATAAGGACACATTCATTTGTCCCCTGCGGGTGGCGGAATACTTTCAAATGGCCGACACCTCATTAACTCAACTCCTTCATTAGATTTCAAAATCTCCAGGTTTCACTTTGGTAAGTTTTATCCTGAAAGGTCTCGAACTGAGTAGTCTTCGACTCCGAGTGGCAATTTAAACCTCAACTTGAATGTTTTCTAGGTCATGACCCTCCGACATGATTTTCCACTTTTTGTTGGCACATCAAATACTTATTCGCCAAAGTAAACCTCAAAATATATTACAACCTTAAGTTCATTATAATTTTTTTCAGCAATTACATTGTCTTATACTGTTTTTGTGGATACCCTGAGATGACATTGCTAAATATCGCTATTATAAATATTGCTAAATTTTATTAATATAATAAAAATCTAAATAGATTTGCTTGTAGTTCAGCCTAATCAGTTTTTAAATTATTTTTCTCTGTTTTACTGTTTTTTACTTAAAACTGAAAAAAATTTTTAAATAAAATTGTGGATTTATTGGGACAGCTTTGTAATGGTTGTTAGATTCAAAATATTGTGAGATCATATTTCATATAGGACAAAAATGAATCTGAAGCACAAAAGGATTTTGAAACAGAGCTTTTCCTGCAGGAATGAGAAAGGCTGCTGCTCACATCCCAGCACCAATCTGACCCCCAACAGAACAGCAGAGTCTTTTATTCACAGAGCAGAAACAGATGGGTGGGTTTTATGACCCTAGAATGACCAATTGGTTGAGAGGCAGGTCATAAAAGTTTATGACCTCTGTAAATGCCTTCTGGCTGAAGGCAAGTCTAAAATAAACCTCCTGATTGAATCACAGGACAGAATGTAGCATCTTATTTCTTCAATGTTTCATATGCACACACATTACTTTTTATAATTGTCATTCAATAACTCTAACCCACGGTCTTGCCATCAATTTCTGCTGACAACTCCAGTGTTCCCTGTTTTATTAATTCTTCCAAAGGGTTCAAACTGTTTACCAAAGACTTCTAAAATGGTGCCATCCTCCAGAAGAATTTCGGTGATTTCTGGCATAGACTCCTTCTCCATAGCCCAGAGAATCTAAATTATAGGGTAAGCAAATTTTCTGTAAATTCCGTGTAGTAAAAAGAACAAAATAATATGAAGTCAAAGCAAAAGAAAAAATAAACGATTTAAAATGTTATGTTCTTCCCTGGTTTTTCTTAGTCATGTTTCCTGTAACCTGAACCAAAAAAAAGAAGGAAAAAAAAGTCAAAAGTCTCTTGAAATACATTTAAAATTGTCAGTCTAATGTTAATTAACTTTGTTTCCAGTGATGGGCGATGGCGCCTTCCTACATGTGAGGAAGCTATTAGTTTAACTACATTTTCCAGTAGTAGCGGTAAGCGTAGCGTCGCTGCTTTATTTATCA
The DNA here is from genome assembly GCA_018398635.1 of Cyprinodon brontotheroides. Classification (NCBI taxonomy): domain Eukaryota; kingdom Metazoa; phylum Chordata; class Actinopteri; order Cyprinodontiformes; family Cyprinodontidae; genus Cyprinodon; species Cyprinodon brontotheroides. The sequence goes on from JAGKQL010000827.1 coordinate 39,482, forward strand.
AGTAACTTTCCTGTAGCGGCGTTATTGTTTTTGATCAAGTAGCGGCGTAAGCGTCCCACAGCAACGCTACAAAATCAGGAGCATAACTAAGAAATGAAACAGGTTTTCTATTTCAAAGCAACAATCAGCCACAAAACTACTGTAAATAGCAGTTTCATCGGCGCTCTTATAAGCGGCGTAGTAGCACAGGCACACTCAGTAAGGTTAAACAAGCGCACACCCTTTCCCAGGCTGTCGTTCTATTGGCTGGAAAGGTTGCTGGGCCGATCCAACTGCAGTCTGAGAGAGCAAAACAAATCCGCAAGCAGAGTCTACGGGTTTGCGAGCATATCTGAGACTCAAACAGAGCGCGGTTTGTGCGCGAAGAAGAGCAGGAGGCGAGAGAGGGAAAATATCTGTGCAAGAAGCATTAAATCTGAGAGAAGAAACAAGATTTGAGAGAGAAGAAAAAATTTGAGGAGAGAGCGCATGTTTTGAGTGTGAGCATTATAAGTTTTAGCGAGAGCAGAGGATGAAATTCTTTTCTCTAATTGAAGTTATGTGCTCTTGATTATGGCAGAATAATTCTCCCATATGTGCCACTAAAGATACTGTAATTAGAGGCTGTAGTGAAACTTCGATATTGTATTTTTCATGGCCTAGTTTACCTGACAGGATGTTTACATAAATCTGTTTTTAAGGCTGTGCACCAGATAACATTTTTATGGAGGAACAGCTCTACTGGCATATAAAATAAATACATAAATAAATAAATGCTCAATAAATAAATAAATAAGCATTTAATTATTGCCTCCAAAAATACAATGAATAAATATGTAGGTAGAAATTAAATTATATGGTGAGACATATATATATATATATATACCTTAACCTTATATATATATAACTTTCTATATATATTAACTTCTTTATTTTTTCACCTTCTTTTGTAAACAGTTTTGTTTGTTACTTGAATCAACTGTTTAATTGAGGTCTTTTGTAGGGTTTCGTTTTCCCTAGAGATGTCCATAAGGCTTAGGCACAGCGCGTTGCATTCTGGGTACGCCGCCATATTGGTAGCTAGTTGCTACGGTAAACAAAGACCTAAAACAGCATAGAGACAGAGCAGAAAGACGAGTAAACAGCGATGTTAAAAGCGAAGAAAGGATGCGGAATATACAGAGACACACTGCAGAGGGAAGCCAGGGACCGTTATCTGCAAAAGATGGGCTTCATAAACGGACTTGATCCCTACGAAGTAGAAAGCAAGGAGTGGTGTGTTGGGGAAGAATTTCTACCGCCGTTTGCGAGGGAGGGCGTATTTTCCTATCTGGTGTGGCGTCGGTGCCTACACACATGAAGAGTTTCGGCTGCTACAGAGTCGTAGAGGCTTACAAACAGCTGACAGATGGAAAAGTTCATGACATGGGCGTAATCAAACCGAATGAGAACACAGTCATCAGAGCCAAGGTAAGCGTCTCAAACATGGTGTGGTGTTTTGTTGTGGTGATAAGACTAGGTGCTGGCACTAGCATTAAAAAACATCAAAAATGTATCTAAACAAATCTTGTACTGACTGTACGTGTCTGGGATACTGTAGTTACATTCTGATGATATATGACTGTCCTAGCATGGTACTACCGCATGGGGTACATGAATAAAAAACAGTATGTTCTGTAACTTACCAGGAGAATGAAAATGCAGGGAACACACTCTCATGGACAGGATTGAGTTGAAAGTTATATATTTGGCCGTCTTACAGCAGCGACCCATACTGGCAGCTGACTCTTTGTTATGGAGGACATTTGTTTTTCCAGTGAGGCAGCCTCCAGGTTGGAAAGCGGTAAAAAGACAATCCATTTGGGATTTTTTCCCGTCCAGTCACAGCTTGCGCTACTACACCCTACGACACAGCAACGGGCGACCATAACGACAGCAGAGATAAAATGAAACGGCAAAAAACTAAGCAAACTACTAGCAGAAGAAAGCTAGTCCTTACAGGCGCGAAGTCAAAGTGTAAACAGTGGACTGACCAGCTATCAATATGGCTGCCGCGCAACGTGTGACGTCATGTGCCCGAGCCTTATTGAATGCAAACTCATAGCCATGTCTCCATGTGTAGAACACTACACAGTAACTTTAATTTGGTTCTAATAACAGCAGATTGTTTACTAGTTTGTCTACTAGTAATTACTTTAGTTTTTATTTTAATATGCTGATCATAAAGCAATGTTTACACTGTGTTATGTCATTGGCGATCTTTAATAAATATTTTAACCAGTGCATCAGACTCATTTTTGAATTGACATTAGGTTGGTATATTTAGCGTTAAGTAACTTCTGATGTAGTTAGCTACTTTTAACATCACATTAGTGTAACTTAGCTTGCTATAATTCTTTAGGTGGTAGCTTTGTTAGCAGTTGTACAGTTAGGATTGCTTGAGTAACTGATAGCTTAGCTTCACTACAATGGACAAGTAGCTTGCCCAACACTGTTTGTTTTACAACATATATGTATTTACAACATCAATGTTTATGTTTTTGCATTACACATGGCCACTGACCATAAATATAAAGATTGAAGAATGACCTGATTGTTTACACTGTTGGAAACAAAAACAGTGGAAATTTTCTAATTACATGAAAGTAATTGAAAAATGTGCCTTTACAAAGATGTCAAAGTCTAGCCTTTCCTTAATTACATTTTAAACACTACAGACCAACCCATAAGGAGAATTTATCATTTATTTGTCATGTTTTTCACGTGTTTGGGCCACATGCAGATCACACTCGGGAGACAGGATGCAGATTCATGCATTTATTTAAGCTCACAAATAAATGCAGACCAGTGAGAAATCTATAACAGCGAGTCAGCATCAGGGTGAGTCACGGGACCAGGGATCTGAGAAGGGAGAAAGGTGTGAGACGGCGCACCGCCGACGGGCTGCGTGAAGAGAGGTGCGTAAGGATTACCACAGAGCTCAGAAAGCGGACCGGGGAGGTGGTGTGGAGGAGCGGACTTAGCGCTGCCTTGGTGAGGTGATCCGGTGACTGGAAGACTGATGAGCGGGCCGGGGAAACTCGAGCGGGATCTGAGCTGCACCTTGGAAGCTGTGATCAGCGATCAGCTGGAGACACCAGACGAGCACTAGGGAAACGCCCGGAGCAGGTTCTCAGTAGAGGGAGCGATCTGGGAGACACAGGAGAAAGGGGATCAATGCAGGAAAAGTTTGAGCTGTCCAAGACAGTGACCAACTGAGGCGTACCACACAAGGTTAACACTCTGGCGTCCTCCAGCTGTCAGAGAGCTCCTCTTATAGCGCAGCCAGACAAACGGCAGAACGAGCCTCAGGTGTGTACCACGCCCACCAGTCAACTCCAGTCACCCCCTTACCCTGACTTCAATTTCCTAACCCTAAACCCTAGATTTTATAAGCCTAAACCTAATTAGAAATTCAAATCTGATCCTAATCTGATTCTAATCCTAAATCCTATATTGGACATTTAACCCTTATTTAAAATCTAATCCTAATTTTAATCTGACCCTAAAAAAACTCATTTAAACACAAAATTAAAAGACTACCAGGGAGAGCTAGGAGCAGTCGATGGACTGTGCACTCAAATTCTGCCGCCTTCGGCGGCAGAATTTAATCTTGTTTTCCCCTAACCAGCCCGTGCCTCCTGTCAACCTACTCTCCCACCTGTCTATTTTGGTTCAATAATATGTTCCTTTTTTATTAGGAGATCACAGAGAACGTTTATATGAAACATTCTGGGATTTTACAGGACAAGAGGTTATTTTATTAAGTTTGTTCTCTATATTTTAAGTTATTCTAAGTTTCTCTGTAAAAATATGTTTATATTGTACAAATAAGTGGAAATGTTGATGCATTGTATGTTACAGAGTAAGTTTTATTTCATTTTTTCATACTAACAGATGATGTTGGTCACTTTAAGTTGTAGTTTGCTTCTGTAAAACGTTTTGTAAGGTTCCTGAATGTCCTTGAAGGCAGCACAGAGAATGGACCAATGGAGAGCCTCCTTAGGAGAGGGACACAAGATCCCTGTGTAAGACTCCTCCTGATTGGCTCTGGGCACCTGAACACTGCTGCACAGAGACTGTTAGCTAGTTTCTCCACATGGAACAGAGAGACAGACATGCTTCATGCTGTAAAGTCCATATATGTAAGTTTGCTCTTTTTTAACAAGCCAGCCTGATGAAGGTTTTGTTATAAACCGAAACGTTGCATTTTTGGCTTGTTTTTTTCAGTTTTGGATATTAAAACTGCCTTTTGGCAACAGAGAAATCCGTTTTTTTTCTCTTTTTTTCTTTTTTCTTTTTGCTAACATATAAACACAAGGCAGCAGTTTTTCCCAGATGATAAATAAATAATTCATATTTTTTGAAAGACCGTTTTTAAGTTAAAATACTATAAATAAAAAAATGCCAGCCTATTCTGAGGAAGATCCCTGGACCGTGGTTGATTACCGGAGACGGAAGAGGGACAGACAGGATGAATGTGACTGGAGAACTGATGAAAAGAGGTGGGGAAACCGCTCTTACAACCAACCTTCCTACAGAGAGAGAAGGGAAGCGTTTTCTCCTCCTAGGAGGGACGAATGGCGGCGTGAGGACCAGAACCGCTTCAGAGAGAGGGACGAGGACCGCAGCAGGAACTTCACAGCTTCCAGACAGCCCTACAGAGAGGACAGATGGACAGCGCAGCGCTATGGAGGAGAAGGATGGAACCCGGATGGAAGAAGACCGTTGGGTAACCCTGCCCCCAGACAGCGGCCCAAACCCCAAGCTGACAGATTCCCATCAGATGACCCAGACTTCACAGTGAAGGTTAGGATCATTCACAAACTGATTAAAGCTGTGCATCATCTGAACAATGTGTCGCAGAGGGACAAACCGCCAGCACTGAGGAAAATGGTAAAAACTTTATCCACCTTCATCCAACCTGCAATTCCCACTGATGAGACTAGAAGGTTAATTGAGGGAAATGCTAAAAATTGGGGACAAGCAACCATAACAGTGTTGCAGAACCATTATGAACAATATTTGGAGGAGGGGATTAGATCATTAGCAGATCTTTCCACACAGGACTGGGCAGAACCTTTTCAGATTGCAGCTTCCTGGGCGAAGCGCAATCTGGGTCGCAGGCTCCATCCAGATACACTGGAACAGACAGAGGCAGTTATTGTGGCTAAATTGGCTGATCTGGGCTGGAGAGGTGAGGGTTCTGAACAGCAAACCCCAGAGGAGCAGCCCGCACAGAGGAGGCCGAGAACTGGAAAAGCAAAAGCAAAAACAAAATCAGCCAGCAGGGGGCCCACCACCAAGACCACTGCTAATAGAGCAACAACCAGCCATCAGCGACCACCAGAGAGGGAATTCCCCACCCCACTGCAAGCAGCTGTTTCCACCACCGCAGCCCAACCTGCAACCACAAAGCGGACCACCATTTCTGCCCTCATCCACAACATCCCTAAGAAGCAGCAAAGAGGCTTAAAGACACTGCAGAGAAGAGAGGCTCCAACTACAGATGATTGGTCAACCATCTTTGAACACAGTGATCAGGAGGACTATGAGGAAAGCATCCATTCAGATGCTTCTTCAGAGGACCAGCCACACACAGCGCCTGTGCAGTTAACACAGAGGGAACCAAGAGCCAAGCAGACGGAAGCTGTCCAGCAGGAAGCAGGGAAAGGGAGAAGATCTGAAAGGGAAAACATCCCCCAAGCTTCCCCTTCCTCCACTGCTCCTCCTTCTCCCCCTCCAGAGCAAGCTGCAGCAGAAACAGGGGAGCAGACAGAAAGTGAAGGTGAGTCCTCACAGGATGAAGGACAGCAGCAGCCTCCAGCCAGCGGGAGCAGACCTCCAGGGACCCCCAGCACTCCTCCATTGGACATCAAGCTGGGCTCGATCAGCAGACGCAAATTACAGCGCAGCACCCAGAGCCACCTGCAGGTGGAGTCGGCAGAGGAGGAATCTTCATCTTCTGCTGCAACTTTACCACAGCTACAGGTCAGTGCACCCACAAGGCATCCCAGCACCCCCAAGAAGCAAGACTGGAACCTGCACATCAGGGAAAAGTGGTTAATCATGGGGGATTCAAATATAGCAAGACTCCCACCTTTTGCTGCAAAAGATCTGCAAATTGATAGTTTTCCAGCAGCTAAATGGGCCCATGCTGAGGCGCTTCTGGAAAAGGCGACCGCTGATGCTGCTGTGGAGAAGATGGTGTTATCGTTCGGCCTCAACAACAGGTCACAGAAGGAGAAGAAGACCCCAGTGGCGGAGCTGAAGAAAGCCCTCAAGACTGCACAGAACAGGTTCCCCAATGCTGACATTTTTGTTCCAGTCATTAACTTTTCCCCAGGTCTCCCGAACAGAGAGCAGGCCATCCTTCGGCACCTCAACGACGCCATCACAGGTTTGGAGAATCACATCCCAGCTTTACCAGACGAGGAGTTTGGTACAGAGAAGGACAATGTGCACTGGACACGACAAACAGCCGGTAGTATGCTGAAACATTGGGGTGATTATGTAAATTGATCATCCCCATTAGCCCGGGTTTACGGGAGGGGATGAGAACAGTTGTTAATCTTTCCAAAACATTTCAGCTTTCTGACCAACAGTTAAGTCTTCTTAACAAAGGCCTTACTTTTATCCCCACCAAGGGTTACAGTAAAAGCTTATGGTTACAGTGTAAATTTGATATTCAGCAATACCACAGACGGGTTAAATTAGCAGTACATTTTGGAGATAAAAATAACTCAGAACCCCAGCCTTTCACCTTGAAATCCTATTGGTCCCCTCCTTTGGGTCAGCTCCCACCTCAGGTCGGGGATCTCATTAAGCAGGATCTAGAATTCTTTGATACCAATTTTCAACCAAAACATGTTAAACCTAATCTTACTCCAGAGGAATTTGAAGCCTTAAAAGAACTGAGTGAAAACAAACAAATCATTTTAAAACCAGCTGATAAGGGCAGTGCAATTGTAATCTTGGATAGAGAACAGTACTTACAGGAGGGATACAGACAATTGAATGATAAAAAATATTATTCAAAATTGACAAAACCAATTTATTTAAACACAGTTCCTATGATTGAAAAAATAATTGATAATCTCTTAATTAAAAAATTTATTAACCTCAAACAGAAACGGTATTTGTTGGGTGCTTCTGAACCACGACCCAGACTTTTCTATATGTTACCAAAAATTCATAAAGAAGCAGAGAAGTGGAGTATACCATTTCAAGTTCCTCCAGGACGACCAATTGTGTCGGATTGTGATAGTGAAACTTACTACACAGCAGAGTACTTGGATCATTTTCTTAATCCTCTATCCACAAGACATGCAAGTTATATCAAGGACACATACGATTTTGTACATAAAGTAAGAAATCTATATATTCCTGAAGAGTCTTTTCTATTTTCCATAGACATCGACAGTCTGTATACCAATATAGACATTAAAGAAGGAATCAATGCAGTTAGGAACATTTTTTTCAAATATCCAGACAAAAAAAGACCAGACAAAGAACTATTACAGCTACTAGAGATTAATCTTACAAGAAATGATTTCCAATTCAATGGGGAATTCTTTCTGCAAATTAAAGGGACGGCTATGGGGAAGAAATTTGCCCCTGCTTATGCTAATATTTTCATGGCAGAATGGGAGACTACTGCCTTAGAGAAATGTGAAAAACAACCCCTCCACTATTTCCGCTTTCTGGACGACATTTGGGGAATTTGGCCACATTCAAAAGAGGATTTTGAGCTATTCTTGAGGACCCTGAACAATCATAATGCCTCAATTAAACTAAAATCTACCATTAGCAACATATCTATTGATTTTCTAGACACCACTACATTTAAAGGACCAAATTTTCTAATAACCAATCAATTGGATGTCAAAGTTTTCTTTAAACCCACTGATAGTCATGCCCTCCTGTTCAAATCTAGCTTTCATCCCAAACATACCTTTGCAGGACTAATTAAATCCCAATTATTGAGATTTCATAGGATCTGTAGCCAACAGGCTGATTTTAAAGAAGCCACTAGGATTCTATTCTCTGCATTGTCCACTAGGGGTTACTGTCGCTCTTTTTTAAGAAAATGTTTTAAATCCTTTCTGGAAGTTAAACCTAGGAATGTTGCTCCTCTGCTACCATTTGTAACCACATTTTCTCCATCCACAACCAAACTGATCAGGGTCATTAAAACTAATTTTCAGAAATTTTCAGAGGAGAACCAAATGTTAAGAGATTATAAGATCATTGGAGCTTTTAGAAGGAACAAAAATTTGAGGGACTTTTTAGTTAAAGCAAAAGTTCCACCTCTAATTGAGCCCAGACAGAGGGGCCAGAGACAATTTTTCCAGCACCGCAAATGGGTGCACAGCTTTTCCAACAACAATGTTTTCCTGTCACAATATAAGGGCAATGCAGGTTCTAAGAACTGTGTCTATCTGATTACTTGTAAAACCTGTGGAAGGCAGTATGTGGGGGAAACTGGAAATACTCTATTAATCAGATTTACCCAACACAGGTACAATATCCTGAGGAGAAGAAAGGTACAAACTCACCTGGTTAAGCATTTTCTGGAACATGGCTGGGAAGCTGTCTCTGCAACTGTTATCCAAGCCAACCCCAGATGGACTGCAGGACAGAGAAAAAGAGCTGAGAGGGTTTGGATTGCCAAGTTGGACACAAGACACCCAAAAGGGTTAAATGAAAAAAGTTATTAATGATTCCTATCCTAAATTATTCCAGGCCAGACCCAATTTATCTGATTGGATTCTAAAGGATTAATCCCTCACCCTGGGCCTGAGACTATTTCTAATTTGGATTTAATCCTGATTTTAATTGGATTCTACAAGTTTTATTTCCTCACCTAAATACAATCAGTTAAACCTAGATCCTAGGCTGGAAGCCAAACTCTAATTTAAAAGTTAATCCTGATTTTAATCTGAATCTAAAAAATTAATCACAGACTCTGCCTCCAAATTCCTAACCTTGATTTAAAATTTTATTCCGACTGTAAGCTGACTCTTCTGGATAAGTCCCTAATTCTGACTTCAATCTCCTTACCCTAAACTCTAGATTTTATGCCTGAACCTAAGTTGAAATTTAATTCTGACTGTAAGCTGATTTTTTAAGATGATTTCCTAACCCTGACTCCAATTTCATAACTCTAAGCCCTAGAATTTATAACCCTAAACCTAATTAGAAATTTAATGCTGACTATAATCTGAATCTAAAAAATATTTCCTAACCCTGACTTCAATCTCCTAACCCTAAACCCTAGATTTTATAACCCTAAACCTAATTAGAAAATCAATACGGACTGTAATTTGAATCTTAAAAATTATTTCCTAACCCTGACTTCAATCTCCTAACCCTAAAACCTAGATTTCATAACCCTAAACCTAATTAGAAATTTAATGCTGACTATAATCTGAATCTAAAAAATATTTTCTAACCCTGACTTCAATCTCCTAACCCTAAACCCTAGATTTTATAACCCTAAACCTAATTAGAAAATCAATACGGACTGTAATTTGAATCTTAAAAATTATTTCCTAACCCTGACTTCAATCTCCTAACCCTAAAACCTAGATTTCATAACCCTAAACCTAATTAGAAATTTAATACTGACTGTAATCTGATTCTTAAAAATTATTCCCTTACCCTGACTTCAATTTCCTAACCCTAAACCCTAGATTTTATAAGCCTAAACCTAATTAGAAATTCAAATCTGATCCTAATCTGATTCTAATCCTAAATCCTATATTCAGAGCCACCTGCAGGTGGAGTCGGCAGAGGAGGAATCTTCATCTTCTGCTGCAACTTTACCACAGCTACAGGTCAGTGCACCCACAAGGCATCCCAGCACCCCCAAGAAGCAAGACTGGAACCTGCACATCAGGGAAAAGTGGTTAATCATGGGGGATTCAAATATAGCAAGACTCCCACCTTTTGCTGCAAAAGATCTGCAAATTGATAGTTTTCCAGCAGCTAAATGGGCCCATGCTGAGGCGCTTCTGGAAAAGGCGACCGCTGATGCTGCTGTGGAGAAGATGGTGTTATCGTTCGGCCTCAACAACAGGTCACAGAAGGAGAAGAAGACCCCAGTGGCGGAGCTGAAGAAAGCCCTCAAGACTGCACAGAACAGGTTCCCCAATGCTGACATTTTTGTTCCAGTCATTAACTTTTCCCCAGGTCTCCCGAACAGAGAGCAGGCCATCCTTCGGCACCTCAACGACGCCATCACAGGTTTGGAGAATCACATCCCAGCTTTACCAGACGAGGAGTTTGGTACAGAGAAGGACAATGTGCACTGGACACGACAAACAGCCGGTAGTATGCTGAAACATTGGGGTGATTATGTAAATTGATCATCCCCATTAGCCCGGGTTTACGGGAGGGGATGAGAACAGTTGTTAATCTTTCCAAAACATTTCAGCTTTCTGACCAACAGTTAAGTCTTCTTAACAAAGGCCTTACTTTTATCCCCACCAAGGGTTACAGTAAAAGCTTATGGTTACAGTGTAAATTTGATATTCAGCAATACCACAGACGGGTTAAATTAGCAGTACATTTTGGAGATAAAAATAACTCAGAACCCCAGCCTTTCACCTTGAAATCCTATTGGTCCCCTCCTTTGGGTCAGCTCCCACCTCAGGTCGGGGATCTCATTAAGCAGGATCTAGAATTCTTTGATACCAATTTTCAACCAAAACATGTTAAACCTAATCTTACTCCAGAGGAATTTGAAGCCTTAAAAGAACTGAGTGAAAACAAACAAATCATTTTAAAACCAGCTGATAAGGGCAGTGCAATTGTAATCTTGGATAGAGAACAGTACTTACAGGAGGGATACAGACAATTGAATGATAAAAAATATTATTCAAAATTGACAAAACCAATTTATTTAAACACAGTTCCTATGATTGAAAAAATAATTGATAATCTCTTAATTAAAAAATTTATTAACCTCAAACAGAAACGGTATTTGTTGGGTGCTTCTGAACCACGACCCAGACTTTTCTATATGTTACCAAAAATTCATAAAGAAGCAGAGAAGTGGAGTATACCATTTCAAGTTCCTCCAGGACGACCAATTGTGTCGGATTGTGATAGTGAAACTTACTACACAGCAGAGTACTTGGATCATTTTCTTAATCCTCTATCCACAAGACATGCAAGTTATATCAAGGACACATACGATTTTGTACATAAAGTAAGAAATCTATATATTCCTGAAGAGTCTTTTCTATTTTCCATAGACATCGACAGTCTGTATACCAATATAGACATTAAAGAAGGAATCAATGCAGTTAGGAACATTTTTTTCAAATATCCAGACAAAAAAAGACCAGACAAAGAACTATTACAGCTACTAGAGATTAATCTTACAAGAAATGATTTCCAATTCAATGGGGAATTCTTTCTGCAAATTAAAGGGACGGCTATGGGGAAGAAATTTGCCCCTGCTTATGCTAATATTTTCATGGCAGAATGGGAGACTACTGCCTTAGAGAAATGTGAAAAACAACCCCTCCACTATTTCCGCTTTCTGGACGACATTTGGGGGACTGTAAGCTGATTTTTTAAGATGATTTCCTAACCCTGACTCCAATTTCATAACTCTAAGCCCTAGAATTTATAACCCTAAACCTAATTAGAAATTTAATGCTGACTATAATCTGAATCTAAAAAATATTTCCTAACCCTGACTTCAATCTCCTAACCCTAAACCCTAGATTTTATAACCCTAAACCTAATTAGAAAATCAATACGGACTGTAATTTGAATCTTAAAAATTATTTCCTAACCCTGACTTCAATCTCCTAACCCTAAAACCTAGATTTCATAACCCTAAACCTAATTAGAAATTTAATGCTGACTATAATCTGAATCTAAAAAATATTTTCTAACCCTGACTTCAATCTCCTAACCCTAAACCCTAGATTTTATAACCCTAAACCTAATTAGAAAATCAATACGGACTGTAATTTGAATCTTAAAAATTATTTCCTAACCCTGACTTCAATCTCCTAACCCTAAAACCTAGATTTCATAACCCTAAAACCCTAATTAGAAATTTAATACTGACTGTAATCTGATTCTTAAAAATTATTCCCTTACCCTGACTTCAATTTCCTAACCCTAAACCCTAGATTTTATAAGCCTAAACCTAATTAGAAATTCAAATCTGATCCTAATCTGATTCTAATCCTAAATCCTATATTGGACATTTAACCCTTATTTAAAATCTAATCCTAATTTTAATCTGACCCTAAAAAAACTCATTTAAACACAAAATTAAAAGACTACCAGGGAGAGCTAGTAAAAACAGATTCACTTCTCAATGTTTTCGTATGTGCCATTCCCTGTTATTTATGTGCTCCACTGGTTTTCTTTTTTGTTTGTCATATTGTTGAATGTGCAGGGGAGACTGAAATGCATTCTTAGCAATTGTATTTTTATAATGCTGTTATGGCTAATAATCATTAACTTGAGTTTGAACTTATTGCCAACACTGGGAGTTTATAAGCTTCTATAGAGTCATACATGTCACCATTGACTATGATTGGCTTGCCAAGATTTGAGTATAAGAGAATATGTTTTCGAATTGTCTTACACAAATTAAAAAGCATGATGTTCTTTCTTTTCAGCCTAAAAAACCGCCATTGCCATTGTTTCTTTCACAAACAATGGCAATGACAATTCCACCTCTAACGCAGCTAATGACTTGGGCTTTCATCATAAAATGTTGTTTGTACCCACTGTTATGTCAAACAATCAGAAACTCATATAAGGTCATTTAATCTATAAGATGGCAAGAAACTGAAAACTGTCATATTGGCATTGTTAATCTGCTTAATGGGGAAGGTGGTTTTCACTGTCACTTCTATGCTTCTTACCCACTTTCTTTTCAAGGCTGTTACTGAGTTATGAAGTGCACTTCTAAGGTTTTGCCCAAGTTGCTATGTAAGTTATCTGTGGTAGTGGATAGCCTGCTATATACTGCCCTACGAAGGCAACGTGCAGTAACTACGCCTGCATTGCATTCAAGGTCTTGGTATTAGGTTGGATATTGTAGTTACTGCAAATCTGACATAAATATCTCAAAAGCGGACACATTTGAATCAGAAGGCTTTGTCACAAGATAAAGGGGGATTAAGGAAGACTATTTTGATTTGATAGGACTGCACTTTGCCTTTGTAGGGCAGTATGGGCTAGTAGTTTATTGTACATTGTGTGTCTGTTTGTTAATGTGTGCACTTAATGGTGAAGCTTTGACATGTCATTGTGCTAATAGAATAACAATAGAGGGGCAACTTGTGTTCCAGGAAATGTGTCTGACTTGTTTTCTGAAGGTTTCTTGCATATGTCTAACCTTTGCCCAAGCTCATAATGCTTTCTACAGCATGGAGCAACAGCTGTTACTATTAAATCTGTCTCTGGAAAAAGAAAAACACCTTGCCTATGTTGAATCGCAACAAGAACCTGGTTGCTGCTCTGTGCGATAGCCTACTAGTTATGTGGCGCCATACATTAGACAGTGTCACAAAGTGCTTCAGACTGAAAAAGAACATTGCATTGCTATAATGTAAAATACTCAAAACTACAGAAGAGAGAAACATGGACAACATTAAAAACAAAACTAAAAAATATATTTAGGAGTGTTATGCCATATGCCATGATCATACTTTTGGACATTGGGAAGCAGTGTCCATATTTAATCCTGATAGGATGACCAGAGAAAGCAGCTTTGAGGGTGAATAACAGCTGGGGACTTCACTGCAGCCCCCTTTTCAGCAAAGCAGTCACATGGGAAAGTCACAGAGGTGTGACCAGCCACCAACCCCTCTGTGAGGACAGAGAAAACCACAGAGCACACAAAGATTCTCTCTCTTTTTCTCTTTTCTCCCTCTTCGGATTCAGCCTGCTTCTGCTCCTGCGCTGCACAAAGCAGGGGCCCACTGTGGCCCACAGTGGAAACGCTGAGGAAAGCCCAGGGGAACCAGATCCCCCAGAACCACCATCAAGGATGAGTCAGGAGAACTCTTCAGAACCTAACTGCAGCAAAGCAACTTTTGCAGCACATTTCTCTTGAGTTTCCAGAACTTACAGAGCCAAACTGGATGAGACCATATCCTTGGGGGTGAGACTGAGAGGACCCCTGCTGTGAGACTGGAGAACATGGGTCCCTGACTGCAGAGCTGCAAAACTGGATGAAAGTCAAGCTTTCCAAATGGACATGGAAAAAGGTTTGCAGGTCTGGCATAATTAAGGGACAGAACAAACAATATGTCTTTTGATGATGTTAGTTTCAATTCATGTGTTTATTTATATAGCCAGCCAAATTCACAACACATGTCATCTCAAGGCACTTTACAGTTCAACCAGATCATCCAGTCAAATCGATACAAAGTTTTTTCTATCTAGGGAAAACCAGTTGATTGCATTGACTCATTGACTCAAATACAATCCCTCACACTAAGCATGCTTGTAGCGACAGTGGAGAGGAAAAACTCCCTTTAACAAGGAAGAAACCTCCAGCAGAACCAGGCTCAGTGTGATGAGCGGTCATCTGGCGAGGCCGACTGACTGGGGTTCAAGGAGACAGAAGCAGAGATACAAAAAGCAGCTGTAAAAAGCGGCCCCGTCCAGGAAACACACAGCCAGGCAGACAAGCTCCAAGGCAGCTCCCATGCCAGAGGACGGAAGAGAGCACATCCACTCAGTCACGGTCAGAGAAACAGGACCACACTGGAAAACAGGCCCGATCTCCAACATCTATAAACAAGGGTGTTGATGGAAGCCGCACATCTGATGTTTCTTTCCTTGATGGCGTCACAGCCAAACAGGAACAGACCAGCGAGGCAAAAGCTACTCTGAGGGAAAAGCAGAGAGAGCAGAAGGTTAGAGATTGAATTAACAGGTTCTGCAGAATAGGAGAACAGAGAGATAATGAAACAGAATGATGAAATGGGGGGGTCCCTATGTCCTTCAAAAGTCTAAGCCTATAGCAGCATAACTATAGAGATAGCTCAGGATAACCTGAGCCACTCTAATATAGAAGCGTTATAAAAAAGGAAAGTTTTAAGTCTAGCCTTAAAAGTAAAACTGGTAGTTGGTTCCTGGGAGGAGCCTGATAACTAAACTATCTGCCTCCCATTCTACTTTTTAGAAATTCCGGGAACCACTAGTAAACCTGCAGATTGAGAGTGAAATGCTCTGTTAGGAACACCAGGAACAATCAGATCTCTGATATAAGATGGAGCTTGGCCATTTTAAGGCTTTATATGTGAGAAAGAAGGATTTTAAATTCTATTTAACTGGATTTAATGGGAAGCCAATGAAGAGAAGCCAGGATAGGGAGAGATATGATCTCTCTTTTTACTTTTCATCAGAACTCTGCTGCGGCATTTTGGATTAGCTGAAGGCTTTAACTACAGTTTGTGGATCTCCTAAAGTAAGACTACAATAGTCCAGCCTTGAAGTAACAAATGCATGGACTAGTTTCTCAGCATCACGCCTGGACAGGAGATTTCTAATTTTGCAATGTTCCTCAGATGAAAAGAAGGAAATTCCAGAAATCTCTTTGTTATGTGGGATTTAAATGACAGGTCCTGATCAAAAATAACACCAAGATTTTTACTTTATTATCTGAAATCAGTTTAATCCCATCCAAAATGAAGTGACTGGCTAATCAGCTTATTTTTCAGAGACTCTGGTCCAAAGACTATAACTTCTGTTTTGTCTGCATTCAGAAGCAGAAAGTTAAGAGTCATCCAGGTTTTTATGTCTTCAAGACATGCCTGTAATCTATGTAATGGGTTAGCTTTATCTGATTTATAGATAGATATAGCTGGGTATCATCAGCATAACAGTGAAAATTAACCTGATGCTGTCTAATAACTCTACCGATTGGGACTGGCGTATAAAGTAAAGAGAATTCTGGTCCTAGCACTGATCCCCTGTGGTACTCCAATAAGGTAACCCTTTGAAATGCGCGTTAAAGATCGATCATTAACATGAACAAAACTGAATTCGATCAGATAGATAAGATTTAACCAAGTCTAGTGCTGTTCCTTTAATTCCAATAAAATATTCAAGTCTTTGTAAAAGAATATTATGGTCAACTGTATCAAATGTAGAAGCACTGAGATCCGAACAGGATCAGTACAGATACAAGTACATTATCTGGAGGACATGAGAATATCATTAGTGACTTTCACCAGAGCTGTTTCCAGTGCTATGATGAGCTCTGCAAAGCCAGACTGAAACTCTTCAAAAAGTTCATTATGGTGGAAGTGATCGCACACTTGTTTGGCAATTACTTTCTGAAGAATTTTGGATAAGAAAGGAAGATTGGATATAGGTCTATAATTGACCAAGTCATCTGGGTCAAGAGACGGTTTCTTAAGCAGAGGTTTAATTACAGCAACCTTAAAGGCTTTGGGTACATATCCCTGTAACAGAGATAGATTAATCACATCTAAAATGGAGGAGGAGATCAAAAGGGAATACCTCCTTAAGTAACCTTGGTTGGAACTGGATCTAACATACAAAGTTGAAGGCTTAGATGAAGACACAATACTTTTTGCTAATTCAGAAAAGTTCAACTCGATCAAAAGCAGTCTAAACCCGGTAGATTCCATGACTACCTCAGGTACAATCACGGATAGTAGGAGCATTTTTATGATCTTATTTTTAATAAGATCAATCATTATTTATAAAGAATCCCATGAATTCATTGCTGCTAAGAGCAGGTGTAATGGACCGGTTCAACAGAGCTATGGCTCTGGGTGAGTTTGGCAACTGTATTAAAAAGAAATCTTAGTATTATTCTTATTCTCCCTATTATTGAGGAGAAGTATGCTGCTCTTTCTTGCTTTACAAAAGGTCCTCCTCGTATACAAGTTGGTAAAACCATCTTTTCCAGACTAGGAAGGGACTCCTCTGCAGGCCTGTGGAGCCGCATATTTTCTCTCCAGTTTCCTAGCATTTTGCTTCAAAGTACTCAGCTCTGCATTAAAACCAAGGAGCAAGCTTTCTATTTTAACGGTTTTCATTTTCAAAGGAGCTGCGTTGTTCAAGGCAGTATGCAGAGAACTAGCAACCCCATCAACAAAATCATCAACCTGTGAAGGGAATAAGCTAAGCTTTTGCACTCTGCAGCACTGCTCAGCTAACACAGAGGTGAGAGAGAAAGTGAAGCAGATTCTTTTAAAATTTATAACTGCACTATCTGGATAAAGTATCTACTAAAATTGAACTCGCCTTCAATGTCAGTATGGATGTTAAAAATCTCCCACTATGATGACCCTGTCAGTATTTAATACCAAATCAGAAGGAACTCTGAAACTCATCTAAAAATTCAGAGTAAGGACCTGGTGGACGATACAAAGTTACAAAAAGAAGAGGTTTTCTTGCCTTGAAATTTGGATCAGGGAAATTAAGGGTTAAATGTTCAAAAGAGTTGTAGGTATTAATTGTTTTGGGAGTAATCAGTAAGTCAGACTGGAAGATTGTTGCTACTCCTCCTCCTCGCCCAGAACTTCTGGGTATGTGAAAATTTAAATAGCTTGAAGGAGTTGCCTCATTTATGCTCACATAATCCTCTTGCTGCAGCCAGGTTTCTGTAAGGCAAAACAAGTCAATGTGATTATCACAAATCAAGTCATTAACTAGTAGACTTTTAGAGGAAAGCGATCTTATGTTAAACAGACCGCATTTAATTGTTTTAACTTTTTCCCCAATTGGAGTTATTTTGATTTTAATTAGATTATCATGATTTACTCCTTTGGGAATCTTTGCTAATTTATTAGATTTTGGGTGAGTGGGCAAGACACTGTCTGGATGGGAGTAAAAGAGTGGGTAACAGTAGAGAAGCTGCAGAGATGTGTGTTAAACTACAACTCTGCTTCCTGGTCTGCACCCTGGGTGGTCAGGGTTTTTGGATGCTAATCATATCGATGTGTTTACTGCTGAGTAAAGACAGCGCTAACTGATGCTAAAGGATGGACTGCATGCTATGCTGTGCTACAGGAATATGTGTTGAGCTGTTGCTAAAGCTTAGACAAGCTTTATTCACTAAGGATTTAAACACTGATATAACATTAGTGTTCATATGTTCCTCAAATGCTCATTCGTTTCCATTAGCCAAGTATGACCAAGAGTCATTCATTGGTCATTCTATTCGCTGCTAGCTATTTTAAGGAAGGAAAAGAATCATTTAGCTAAAGGTTATTGGTTCTTGATTAAGCAAATCATTCAATAAAACATTATTTGGCCAAATAATGTTTTATTCACCTCATGGATTTTGCATTGTGAATTGGTCTGAAAACATTCCAATTTTTTAAAAATTTGTGCAAAGCTAATTTGATCATATCCCAAATTCTTCCAGATGAACTTTGGTTTCAAACACAGAATCCATCTCAAACTGTAATATGTTTTCCAACCGTTTTCTCCTTCCTCTTTGTACATAGTAGTTAGTTTAAGTTTTAGTTGAGTTTTACTAGTCTTAGTTGAGAGTGTTAAGCTGAAATATGTTTGATTTGGGGCTGAATGATTTTTGTTAATAAAATCTTATATTTTGAACAGAAGTTGTGGTGAATTTATTCCATGTATGTGCAGAAATAACTGTTTGACCATGATTAGTGCGTGCTCGAATCACTCTTTTCATTTATTGTTCTAACACACAGTTAGTAGGACTGTGTGTCATAAACAGTATATAACAGCTGAAATAATATCTGATTAAATAAGATATTTTACCACCCCTACAGGGGAGGGCAATAAACATCTTAAAGTATCAGAAACATAAATTCCCAGCGGGCTGGGAATAGAATTTACCTATAGAATCACAACAAGGAGAAAGAAAATGAGCTATGGGATTCGAACCTGCACTGACCTACGCAAGTGTTTTATCATTGCACTACTGACATGTAATCAGAAAATTTCCTGTTATATTGTTGGACATTTTTTAAATAAAGAAAAATGCATTGTTGATATGAAAAGGGAGCCTAAGTGAGCATTGTTTGAACACTGCCTCAGCATAGCCAGAACACAGTAAACACTGAAGTCATCTTGATCATTAAATACATAAATCATAATTGACAAAAGTCAATATATTGCTACAGTAGCATAAAAACTGTAAACAGGTATTTCCAGTACATGTTCTTATATCTTCCACATGTTCCATATTTCATGTATTAAAGTATTGCCCATTTTTATATCATCCATTAACATGTATTGATAATTATCGGTATGTTGCAATGTCTTCCTTCCATTGGGGCAATGAACAGTAAAACTGCACTGTCATACTGAGGGTTCTACCATAACTGGTTGTGTGGCGCCATCTACAGATCAAAATAACTGTCAGCAGGTTGCACATTTCTGTGAATATGCACCAACAACAAAAAAAGGAAAGAAAAGAGAGAAAGAGAGAGAGGCAACAGTGAGTATGAGGTGGGTGGGGGAGTTAATTTACCAGCAAAGTGGCGTAACCACTGTCCAACCATTGTACACATTCAATTTGAATCATTGCAGATAAGAGACACACATACATATTAAATAGGGCTATGTAGAGTGGCGTAGAGTTCTTTTATTCATCCCAAGGGAAATTAAGGTGTATGACAGCTTATATAAATGTATGTCAATGTGAAACATTTTTTACATTAAAGCAATAGTACACCCAAAACATGATTAGCCTTCATTTTCTACTCACCCCCATGCTGAACCACACTCTGGAGTACTTTTTTGATATCTCAAATGTATCTGGAGATCTGGGAGGCTTCTTGCTGTCTGCTGACATTCAAATAATGGAGGTCTATGGTGCCCGAGACAGAAAGGTCCATAAAAGTCCACAAAAACATGTCAATATTCCTCCATACTGCTCGTCCAATGTATTCCAAGTGTCCTGAGTGGGTAGCGTCCATAATTTACTCGAAAACGAAGTCATTTAGAATGTTTTTTAGAGCATAAACAATAGTGTATAGGATTTCCTAAAAGCCTGGGAGTCTGCGAAGTTCACGACGCCACGGAAACCGCGGCAGACCAAACCAGATGAAAGTGCGCATTCAGCTCCGGCAAAGAACTCATGCTCTTCCTCAACACTGAAGTCCTCAGACATTTTTCTTTCGTTGTTTCTTTCTTTGCACAGGTAAACAGCACATTTCTTCTTCTACGCTTTGCATTATCGGCAGAGCAGACGCTGAATGCGCACTTTCATCTGGTTTGGTCTGCAGCGGTTTCCGTAGCGTCATGAACGCATGGAGATGGATCAAAAACAACAGCGAAGTATGCTACATTTATATATTATATTCTCAAAAAAAGAAAAGAAGAAACAAAGAAAAAGGGCTTAGAGACAAGAGAGAATATAAACGGAAAAATCGAACTGCCTCAGCCAGATTCAAACCTGTATTGAAGCAAAATCTATGCATTGTATGCGGTCACTATATCCACTGTACCACTTCTCAGTTGCAAACAAAGGTGAACTGTTCCTACTAATACCTGTAAAGCACAAAACATTAGTTAGCGATGCATGTTGATGGAAAACGTTTTTACATGAAATGGATTCAAAATAACAGCAAAGAGCATGTAGTGGTTATATTCCTTAAATTAATCAATGCAGTGAACTTTGGCAACACTACCACACAGAGCTCTGTGCAGAGCTTTCCACAAAGAAGATCTGGGCTGAACTATGATGGTCTGGCTGCCCCGGATCAGCGATTAAATGCAACCAGTTCAAATGCATTGGCTGGGGGAAAGGAAGGAAGGACATTATTATCATATTAGGAAAACAAGCGTTTTTCACGTGCATTGTCTCGGTAAGAACACGCGTCTTGCGGTACCATCATGACGGACGTAAAATTCAGTTTTCAATTCAGTTTAGTTATATAGCGCCAGATTCACAACACATGTCATCTCAAGGCACTTTACAGTTCAACCAGATCATACAGTCAAATTGATTCAAAGTTTTCAATCTAAGGAAAACCAGTTGATTGCATTGACTCATTGACTCAAATACAATCCCCTCACACTAAGCATGCTTGTAGTAGAGTATTGTGGAGAGAAAAACTTCCTTTCAACAGGAAGAAACCTCCCAGCAGAACCAGGCTCAGTGTGAGCCGCCATCTGCTGAGTACCGACTGGGGTTCAAGGAGACAGAAGCAGAGACACAAAAAGCATAGCAGCTGCAAAAGGCGGCCCCATCCAGAAAACACATCCATGTAGACGAGCTCCGAGCCAGCAGCTCCCACTCAGTGGTTTGAGTTAGTATCACATACGGCCTTGAATCTGGAGAAGATGCATTTTGCTTGCCTAGTAAACTAGCCCCACACACCACTTGCCAAAATAATTTTTTGCCTGCGAGTAGGTCTGTCGGCATAGTCGTGTGTGAAGGACCGCTGGCTCTGATGGCAATTTTTGACTCAGCTTTGGAAATCAGTTTTTGAAAGATTAGGACTTAGGGTTTTCAGTTGAAATGTGAGCAGGAAGAGGCTCTATGCTCATTCATTTCTTAGAAGGACATATTTAACATTTTACCGACAGGCTGTTTGTTGATTCTAAATGTAAATGAATAATTATTGAAAATTATTACAGTACATGATATTCTGCATTAGAAACTAAATTTGTGTATTTGAACCTGAGATATAAATTGGAGATATGTATAATCCAGAAATACTAAGTGCTTAAGTTGGGATTTGGGTTTCTCAGTCACGACAGAATTATCCATATGCATCACTGTTCAAACAATTATTTAGATGAAATGTGCCCCACCGCCAGTGGTCTCCCCAACCCTGGTCCTCAAGATCTACTCGTCACTGCATGAAAAGTGGGATTTTCGGCATGAATATGCGGCACTGTAGATTGTCGTGTGGAACTTCAGGGAGTTAGCTGCAAGTTACTTATTGAGGCAATTTGCAGGCTTCTACCGAAAAGCTCCCCGTAAAACTGTCAGAAATTGATGCGGAACTTCTTAGGCAGTATTACTCTCCCCATGCCTCCCCAGAGAATGGAATTCTAGGGAGGCTTTAGGCATATTAAATGAACATGCTGTGTAGCTATACAAATGCAAACCAGGGTTGCAGGGGGGGTTTTACTCCAAGTGACATCTTTCTGGGTAAGAAATTCTCTGATACAAAGAGATCAGGTATAGCCTCTTACATTTTAGCTTGAATTGATTTATTTAATTAAAGTATAGAGACCAAAACAGATCTTAGCTGACAGAGCAATACATTTAGAGCAGTAATTATTTAAAAAAAAAAATTGCATTTAAGATAAAAAATAAAATGTTGTCTGTCAATATGCTCAATTCACAATTACTTAAGTGGAAAAGTTTCAAGAAATGAGTCTGAGATGATTTACTTTATAACATGGCGCATTATCCTGTTGGAAGTAGCCATCAGAAGATTGGTACACTGTGGTCATAAGGTCCGGCCAGGTCAAGATCCGCAATTGCAATCGCACCAAACAGGAAAAAGAACATCGACAAATTCCGGTTCGTCAAATTAAAATATAGCAGCAACAGATCGGTGACTAGAAATTATAGCACAATTCTTTATATATATATATATATATATATATATATATATATATATATATATATATATATATATATATATACCGTAAATTCTCTAATATTGGCCTGTATTCCAATAGCGGCCGGGTCTCTAATAATGGCCGGTCTCGCTGTCAGAGGAGGTAAATAATGGCCGGTCTCTAATACAGGCCGGGGCTATAAACGTTTTTTCTGGGCATACCTCAACATTATACTTGTGGTAGTAACATACAAGTACCACAGCCCTGCGCAGCTGAACGACAGGCCCTGCTGCTGCCCGTCTGCGCGAGGAAGAGAACAGACACGCAGCAGAACAGGAGGAGCAGCGCGAGTGATGAGGAGAATAAAGGGAGAGATGAAGAGGAGGAGGAAACTGAGGAGGAGAATTAAACAGAATTGGAGGATATTTTTTTTTTACTTCAAACCAAGCGAGACATGGTAACTGTACTTTTTCAATAAATGAACCTAGTGTTTTATAGGTTCAAATAGACACAAAATCTCATTTTTATTCATTCCACTGGTAGTCTGTTTTGCTCAAATAGCAATAGAGGCCTGTCTCTAATACTGGCCTCTATCCAATAAAGGCCTGGACCGCGATGCACTTGAGTGAAATAAAGGCCCGGGCCTATATTAGAGAATTTACGTATATATAAAAAAAACTAACACCGTTTATTTAAATGATTGGATCCAAACTATTGGTTATTCACCAACGAGGAAGCAGATTTCTCATCTCCATCAAAATATTTATTTTATACCGAGGGACTTAAACTTTAATCAAATCCATTCAAAAGAAACTTCTTATTACAGGAATGAAAAGAGATGCTGAGTTTGGAAGTAGTGAACAAGTTCATAAAAAAAAAAGCAGTTTTGAATTATCCTTATCCCCGTTACAAAAATCTACAAAAATATATATATATATTTGGGCAGAAACTGAACATATGCTGGATGATGGTGGGATTTTTTTAATATGTCATATTAAATTAAGCGCTCACAGGGTTCATACAGGAATGAGTGACTCTAATTTAATGCTATTTTAATGCTATTTGAAATGATTTTAATGCCATCAACAAGAACCATGTACACAAGTTATTAGTGTACATGAAATATGAAGGAGCTGCAAGCAGAGTTCCATGACTCCTGTATGTATGTAACACAACATACACACACACACACATATATATACGTATATATATATCCTCTAGCTTTTTCTCCGCCTGGAGCGATATAATATATCTGACGAAATTGTTTTTATAAGCATTTTTTATTAAAGAATTATAAATACTTCGATAAACATATTTAAATAATTTAGGTGCCAATTAAGGCCTTGATTAAAAAAAAAAAAAAGAATGATTTTTTAATTATTTTTATTGATCCGCGGAAACCCTGGTTCATCTCGCGCATGCTCTGTACGATCTCCAAGAACTCAGAGCGGCGCGGTGTGCAGCCACAGCGGAGGATGTATGCTTTGCTTTGTGCAGCGGTCTGGAGCTTCTGGATTTCGGGGTAAAACTCCTCTTGGACGCGATGGCGACTCTGCATCGAACAAGACGAACTCAAAGAAGAGATGCTAGCGGTAAATATATGTTCGATTACTGCCTGCTAGGCTAAACGCGGCCTAGCCTGAGCTACGGCTAATAGCGGCTAATAGTAGCCTAGCCTAAGCTACCGCTAACAGTAGCCTTGCAAGAACAAGCTTTATTAAAGTGTATTTTTGTGATTTACAGGAAGCAGTATGCCGTCTTAACAACTCGGAGACTAATTGCAGGCGCTATGAACCGGAGCAAGGGTAAGATTTAAAGAATATGCTTTCATTCTGCGGTAAAAGGCAATGGATACGGATAGATACCGATCATAGCTTTACATTTTGTTTTCACAGACCTCCCATCTCTGAGGCAAGTCCAGATTTGCACGATGTTGATAAAGACGACATTGTGTGTAAGTGACTTGTTTTAATGTTTTCTCCTTCCTTGTTACTGTGACTTGCGTTTGATTTTTTATTTATACCACTCTCATTTAATTGTTTTCCAGCTGCCTGTAAGACGTATTTTCAGACGGTACGCAGGAGCTTCAGATATACGCTGCCAGCCAACACGCTGCGTGCGGAGGCTATCTGCTCGGAGTCGGGCCAGAAGAAAGAGGGTAAGACTTTATTTGGTGACTATTTTTCAGGTGCATTAATAGATGTGTTGTGTCCATACGCAGTGCGCTGATTCATTGTTTTTTTTTTCAGCTGCTGAAAGCGAGGCAGAGTGTGCTAGCAGATGAGGAAGTGGAACTCTGGAAGTCCGCCTTCCTCGGCGGTGTCTCTGGATGGATTGTACGGTCGCCGCCATTTCGTAGGTCGGATCTCACTGAACTCTGTGTTAAGCTGCAGTCCCGGTTAGAAGCGATGCCGAAGTACAGGGCCACGCACAGTAGGCGCCTGCACATCGGACCTGCCTCGGAGGGAATGCTGCCAGTAACCTCCAACCCCGAGGAAGCAAACGGACCGCTCACGGACTTTTAATTTTTAGAAACGCATGTGTTTGGATACGCGCGCTGTATATAGTTGTGTGTGTGTTTTAATAAAAGCTCTTCTTTGCATAAACAGCTTCCTGGCAAATCTTCATTTCCTGTATAAATTCATTCATGTCCTTGATGGTAGCATAATAATTGTGTAGTAGTGTAGGATAACAAATAAATACATATGAATGAATAAAATATATGAATGAATAAAATATATGAATGAATAAATATATGAATGAATAAATATATATATATATAAGTATATATGTTAATATATGTATATATATATATATATATATATATATATATGTGTAAATATATATATATATATATACCAATCAATCACTTGTTTAATCTTCTACTTTGTTTAAAAAAGAAGTGGTTCCGGCCCAACACTCAAGTAAGAAAATTAAAGCCCGGCGTGGCCACGCGGTGGTTTTGCTGCCAATCACGCAGCGCATTTCATTTGTTTGAGAATAGTGGTTTCAGCCAATACCGAGTAGGTTATTCAAGCCAGACCTGGCCAGCCGCGCTGGTTTGCTGCATTCATCATGCTGCTAATAGGGCCATTAGTACAGCTGGATCACTCTCCACATACGTCCCGTCCTGCTTTCCTCGGCCAATTTGCACGGGCTGCAAATTGTCGGAAACTGACTTAAAATCAGGCAGATCTGCGAGAGTTTACGGGTTTACGGGGACTAAAATCTCACTTTTCATGCAGTGTGTCCTACAGATTTTAGATGCATCCCTGTTTAACACAACTGAATCAAATGATTGATTACTTTTTTAAGCCATTCATTGATTCAGCTGTGTTGAAGCAGAGATGCATCTAAAATCTGTAGGACAGTAGATCTTGAGGACCAGGGTTGGAGACCACTGCCCTAAGTGATGCTGCACCAAAGGAAGGAAGTGAGTCAGATGACAGTGATGCACAGGAGCTGGTACAAGAATGTGGAAATACCATGCCAGTGGAACGTCAGGGAGCAGACCCTGAATTGACTGAGCAGATGACAAAGACAGACGAGTTATGTAAGTTACTTCAAACCAAAGATGCTTTAACTTTGTCAAAATTTCTTTTTTTTTATGCTTTCGTCTTACTGTATGTTTTAGTGGGAACAGCGTCTTCATCCACAGTGGAGGAACTTGTCCTTCCTATTGAAATTAAGTGAAATTTTCTGATGAGTTTGTGTTTTGATCCAAACTCCTGCCTTTGGTTGAAGCATGATTCCAGTGAATTAACCATATTTGATCAGCTTTGGCTTAAAAACTGCTAAACTTAGACCTTATTGTAATGTAGGTACAGGTTCCTACTTCTCAGAGATCAGCTATGTATTTCTGTCATTTGTCCAGCAACCTGAAAAAAGAAACTATTTGTTTTTAAAATAAGAAATGATTCTTTCATTAAGAATAGTGACACATGCTCCTTCTTCCAATTAAATTTTTGGCTAAGCCACCCCTCCTAACCAGTTGAACATAAAATTGACACTTACCAGAGTTCAATTTCTCAAACACCTTTTCTCAGAACTGTGTCAAACTAGTTAATTTAAGAAAATCTGCAAGTCTCGCTTTAGGTTACCGCTTCATCTTTTAACAATATAATGACCCAAAGCATATCCAGAAGTGGGTCACAAACATGTTGAGGGACATACAAATCTGAATTGTGAAGTGGGCATCACAGAGCCCTTTTTTCAATCCCACTGGCAGGTAATTAAGGTATATGTTCGTGCTTGAAAACCATGCAATCTAGATGACCTGGAACTCTTTGCAATATGCTTCAGACATGTGTGAATCTCATAAAGAATCAGATTGAGAGGCTGTTGCTGTAAGACATATAGAGGCCATGCCATTTGCCAACAATTATCAGGAGGGCTAATAGTTTTCTTTAGGTTTTTTTTCCCATCAAACAACATAGTTTTCCATACTGAGCAGCACCCACATATCACAGTAGAAGAAGAAATTATTATTAATGTTTTATATTAACAAGGTTTTAGTAAAGGAAGATAGCACTTTATTTCATTACATCAATCAGTCAACATTGTGGCAAATTGCAGACAAGTTGTCTTTGTCACACATGATACCTCTTTTAGATGTTTTAGGTTATTTTGTTTTTTTATGGTATATTTTTCTTTTATTTATTTGTAAAAAGTCCGTCAGCATCTTTTTCTTGTTTTTCTTATAGGTTTTAATGGCAATAAGACTCCTTTTAATAATACATTTTATTCGTAATGCATTTTACGAATAAAATAAACTCAAACTCACTGCGGATCCAGCATTTCATTTGAATCTGAGAAAGCTTCCTGGAGGGGAAGCGAAACGTCTTCAAACCTTGGAAAGCAACCAAGTGGATTGTTTTTTTTGTTTTGTTTTTAAGTCTGAATAGTCTGTGGTTCCCTCAGATGATCAGGAGTGGGGTAATTCCAGGTCCGAGGAGAGCGTGCAGAGCAGAAGGCCCGTGGTGCTTAACTTAGTCGTGGGGATGAGGAGGTGGTTTGAGTGACGGAATCATGTTGTAGTGAGAGGGGTGAGCAGTTCCTTCAGGTATAGGGGGGCATTTCCATAGTGGTGGGTGAACATTTAAACCTTGCATTCAAACCTTGCAGAAACAGGAAGCCAGTGAAGGGACTGGAGAATGGGTGTGATGTGGTCATACTATCGGACTCTCATCAGGATCCTTGCAACACTGTTCTGAATGCACTGTAGTTTCTGCAGACTCTTGTTAGGGATCTCGATGAGAATTGCTTTACAGTAGTCCAGCCTGGAGGAGACAAAGACATGGAACAGTATTTCTGCATCAGCCAAGGTGAGTTTAGAACAGAGCTTTGAAATATTTCTTAGATGTTAGGAGATCTTGCAGAGGTGTTTGATATGAGGTTCAAAGGTTAGCTGTGGATCAAATCTAGATTGGTGACTGTTGTGGAGTGGGGAATGTCCTGTCCAGAGATGGATATACGGTAATGGAGAATGGCTGGACTTGGTGTGATGTGCCAACAAGGATTGCCTTGGTTTTGGAGCTTTTCCAACTGGACAAATTTGTGTTTTCATACACGCCTTTATCTCCTCCAGGAAGGCAGTGAGTTTTGAAGATGCTGATTCTATTTTTTGAAGCTGCAGTAGGATGGGATTTTTATGTAGTTGTGAATCATCAGCGTACAGTTGAAAATGAGACTCCATGGCGGGTGATGACATGACAAGGGGGGGGGGGGGGGGTGAGAGGATGGCCCCAGTACTGATCCCTGGGGACTCCACAGGTGACTTTGTTACCATAAAACTTGTATTGCCAATTGAGGATGTACCGTTCTGTCAGTGAAGTATGATTGAAACCAGTTCAAGAGCAGTGTCCGAGATTCAAATTCTTCAGGGTGTTATTATAGTAACCCACAGAGTCCGTGGCTGGTGGTAAACAGTTTACCTAACAGAGGTTTGAAGCGCCAGATGCCATAGATTCTGGGTCAATGCTTTTTAAGGTTTCTGAAACAAATTTGTCTTTTGGGCTTGATGAGGACTGGGGTGAAGACATCTTCATGGAAATGGGCTTGTGGTCAGAAACACCAAGATCATAGACCAGAAGATTACTGAGAGGTGTAGAGTTTGAAAGGCCTAGGTCAAGTGTGTCCCCCCTGGTGTGAGTGGGGAGATCAACAAGTTGTGTCAAATTAAAACAGTTGAAGGACAGTTGCAGTTGAACAGTTGTAGTTGAAGGAATTCTGCAGCAAAACAGCAGGTGGGGGAGTTTATGCAAATCTTTATATCTCCAAGGACAATTATATTGGAAGACATGGTACAGAATGTTGAGAGAAGGTTGGACATCTCTTGGATGAAAGAGAGTCCAGTAGTACATTAGTATTAGCATGAGTTTTGTTTAGGTGGCTGGTAGATGAGAAGTATTGTCGCAGAGAGAGGAGGCTTACATTTAAATCCAAGACATTCAAAAGACGTCAGCTCAGGCAGGGTTATAGGGGACAAACCAAGATCCCTTCGGTGGATGACAGTGTTAAATATGGAAGTTAGGTCCCTCTGAAGGCAGCTGCGCCTCAGAACTTCCCTACTGGTTCTTTTCCTGGGAGCAGGTTATTTTCTACTCTTAACTCAAACTGGGTAAAACCATATAAAAAGGACTATAAAACAGGAGTAAAAAAGTAACAGCATTTATTCCAGGTCATGTTGTTACGGTGCCCTGCAGGTTGTTTTAGAGGGTTCCCTGCTTTACCATAGCTGATTATAATGATTGCAGAAGACCAAAAGCCTGTTAATCAGCTTTCAATTGCAAATCAGCTGTGTTGGAGCAAGGAAACCTCTAAAACCTGCAGGATGGCAGGCCTCGAGGACCGAGGTTGGGGATGCCTGGGTTACAGGACAGAGAAATTGCTTGGAGTTGGCACAGCTGTAGGCTCAAAAAAGGTCAGCGAGCGTCTGGCAAAGATTGAGTCCCCAACAAGTTAATTCCCTCCTTCTTATACCCCATGAATCCATGTGTTGCATCAGGTGGATGCTTAACTGTCCGTATCAGAAACTGACACGCCATCCATGCCTTAACCTTTATGCATCTTGCCTCTTTACCCCAGGATTCCACATAGCTCTCCTTTATCAGTCCGGCTCCAAGATGTGCCCATATCTTGTGTATTTTTAAAGACAAGAAGGCTGTCCTGAATAGATGGCCTTCGTACACACAGTGATATCCACCAAGGGAAGAAAGGCCCTCTACTCTGTCTAATCTAGCTAACAAAGTAACAATGCACATGATGTATAAAGAATAAAGCTAATAACAGCCAGACCACCACGGCGCCCTGTGCTGCGTGCTTTCTGTAGGTAGCAGTAGCCAGGAGGGCAGGTCTCTTAATGCAGCAAAAACATTTTCTTGGTGCCAGGTTTCTGTAAGGCACATCAGATCCACACACCTATCCAGAATGGGGTCGTGTAAGAGGCAAGTTTTATTTGTAATGGATTGTGCATTAAACAGTTCAATGTTGATGGAAGGTGGAGCAGTGAGTCTCTGTATTGGCCAGAGCACACTAAAATCCACTCCTTGTTTTCCATCCCGTTCGGTGCGCAGTGTTGCTGTGGAAACTCCACCTTTATTAGTCAATTCAGGGGCAGTGCCCTGATGAAGTGTTGGAGATGCGACGATGGAGTGGTGCAGATGTTGAGTTTCTTCATTGGGTGATGGAATATATCAACATCATGCCTGTAATAGAAGGTGGTTTGTTAGCCATTAGCTATGGCTGTGATGCACAGCATAGTCCATCGGACACAGTAAGCGAGCTGCAGTGACTTTGTGAGGAGATCTCACTAACTTTAGTAGCGACTTTGGGTGAAAATCTCCTGATGGCAGGCAGTGATGGATGAACGCGAGAAACTTCAAGCAATGGTGAACTGGTATGTAGACATTCGCTGGGTCAGCAGAATCCACACATAAAAATCTTTTGTATATAT
>JAGKQL010000828.1:0-12296 GCA_018398635.1 Cyprinodon brontotheroides
TTCTATTTTGGTTTCATCTGACCATATGATATTCTCCCAGTCATCGTCTGGATCATCCAAATGCTCTCTAGCAAACTTGAGACGGGCCTTGACATGTACTGGCTTAAGCAGGGGGACACGTCTGGCACTGCAGGATTTGAGTCCCTGGCGGCGTAGTGTGTTACTGATGGTAGCCTTTGTTACTTTGGTCCCAGCTCTCTGCAGGTCATTCACTAGGTCCCCCCGTGTGGTTCTGGGATTTTTACTCACCGTTCTTGTGATCATTTTGACCCCACGGGGTGAGATCTTGCGTGGAGCCCCAGATCGAGGAAGATTATCAGTGGTCTTGTATGTTTTCCATTTTCTAATAATTGATCCTACAGTTGATTTCTTCACACCAAGCTGTTTACCTATTGCAGATTCAGACTTCCCAGCCTGGTGCAGGTCTATAATTTTGTTTCGGGTGTCCTTTGACAGCTCTCTAGTTTTGGCCATGGTGGAGTTTAGAGTGTGACTGTTTGAGGTTGTGGACAGGTGTCTTTTATACTGATAACGGGTTCAAACAGGTGCCATTAATGAAGGTAACGAGTGGAGGACAGAGGAGCCTCTTACAGAAGAAGTTACAGGACTGTGAGAGCCAGAAATCTTGCTTGTTTGTTATTGACCAAATACTTATTTTCCACCATATTTTGCAAATAAATTCTTTAAAAATCAGACAATGTGATTTTCTGGATTTTTTCTCATTTTGTCTCTCATAGTTGAGGTATATCTATGATGAAAATTGCCAGCCTCTCTCATCTTTTTTGAGTGGGAGAACTTGCACTATAGGTGGCTGACTAAATACTTTTTTGCCCCACTGTATATATTAGTGGGGTTATAATACAGGATAAATAATGACAGATTATAGCAGATAAAAGATTTACAGACTGTATAAATCTATAGTTGATAAGTGTATTTAAGTGTTGTGGGATCGTATACAATCCAGACGGCTCCCAGTGTCCTAACCGATTATCCAGATGGAACCTAAGACTCGATCTGAAAACTTAAAATCAATAAGGACACTTAATCCACAGTGTAAATGTGTCAGCAATCATGGTGCAAAGTGCTGTCTGCATAGTGCTGGCAGTTGGGAAGCAGTAAAGTTCTTATCTGCCACATGGAGCTACCTGGTTTTCCACAATCCTTTACACTACAGGACCTATAGGCAGAGATGGGGACTCGAGTTTGTGACTCGTACTCGAGTCGCACTTAAGTCGCATATTTAATGACTTCAGACTCGACTTAGACTTGCATTTTAAAGGACTTCAGACTTCGACTGAGACTCGTGATTTCGACTTGTGAACAATATTTTATTCCAGTGTAAACACTTATTCAAGTGTTTTTTGTTTTACTAACTTGACTGATCGCCGCTCGCCTTAACCATAAATACAGAAGAGGTGTAAAACAAACAAAAAAAACCCAAACCGTGAAAGCACTCAAGTTCAAGTGTTTTATTTATACAAAAGCCACAACAAAAAGTGGCATAATAAAACAGTAATTTTCTTCTCCTGATAAAACCTAAAATTCAAGAGTTTTCCTTAAAAAATCACAGGCTGGAAGTTGGGCTCCGCTTGTTATGCTGCTTCAGGTGCGAGTGATCAGCCTGCAGCACCCACTGGCTGATCCATAGACTGCGGCGCTCCAGCACTGTTCCACTCCCTGGCGTGCCACACCCCTTTCCAGACTGATCCAGCTAAAAAGAGAAGCAAGGAGAACGCCAGCATCCACGCGCCAAAACCCCGTCGGAAGATATATTCCTGTTTATGCTTTAAGCGAGGGGGAGCGCTACTTACAGGCGAGGTTCCTCCTCTGCCCTAATACTCCTTACTGGGCCATCTGTGCGCACGGATCCCGCCTCTCCCCCCAGCAGCGTCCGTCTCTGTCACCTGCAGATTCCGTTCTCCTTCTCCTTTCCTTCAGACTCCTTTTATGTCGGCTTTTAATCAGCCCTTGCTCACACCTGAGCGCAGCTTAATTACGCAGCGCAATTAATGCACCGCCTCCTCAGACAACTACTTCAGTCCAGTGCGCATGGATTGTCACAAGGGAAAAACAAACCAAAACAACCCAACATGCAGGAAAAATTCAAAAGTCTAAAATAAAGGAAAACAGTCATATAAAAGAAACATCAAAACATGCAAAAGCTCAAGAAGAAAATACAAAAAGAAAAACAAATCATATCTTCCTCTCCAAACATGCAAAGCATAAAACTAACATTAAAATGAAAGAAAACCATAAACCATATTTTTCCCTGTGCAACCACACACTGGCGTCACTGACGCAACAGTACGTGGACGGCAGGATTGTGATTGTTTTTCCCCACAGTCCTCATTTTCAATAAAAAGAGCAGACATTTACTGCTAAAACTAGAAAAAGTTGTAACCACAAATGTCAGGTAAATACTGTAAGAAAATGCAAAATTTATCTGGAAAAAGTTTTTGCGTGTGCTTTTTTTAATTGTATTTTCATTTAGCAGTTCAAGATAATGATAATTCCATAGATATAATAGCGACCTTTAAGCTATACCGTCTCAGTGACGGAGATGAAAACACAAGGAGAAACAAGCAAACTTTTAAAATTATTGCAGTTTTTAAAATGAATCAAGTGATTAGAATTTTTTGTGCGATTAATTGATTATTGCAACAGGCCTTCTCAAGACTTGAGACTTGACTTGGACTTGCAAAAAATGACTTGTGAACATGTCTGCCTATAGGCACGACCCACCTCATGGAGTTCAACAAAAATGCATTATATGTTCACAATTAATCTGTGTGTAATTTGCAGATGATCTTGCCTTCATATGTTTTGGGTTTTATATACAGTAGGAGGGCTTCAGCCATTCACTGCATTTTTATAAGCATTGCTGTCTTTTGGTTCTGTTCTAGAAGCCTGCAGCCAAAATTTCCTTCATGTTTCACATTCGCTCTGCTCTGCCTGGATTCAGCAGGACAGTCCATAGTTTCTTTCCTAACTTGGATGTTGTTCTTACTATTGACTGTTTAAAAGGTAAAAATATAGGAGCTAGTGACTCCTAATCCCTTCAATAACTATATATAGAGAGAGGACCAAACAGAGGACTTTATAGTGAACTCACTGAACTGACCATTCGGATAGATCTCCACTACTTTTCACTCCCCTTTGGTTGAGTGACTCGGCATCCTGCACGGTGCCTGCACCATCTTTGTTCTCTCTCACTCCGAAAACAAATCCCACGATGCTTTTTGAGGAGAGCTCTCGCAAAGAATTCTGGGATATGACTGCTCTTCTAGAGACTATGGTTGCAGACTCTTTTTCAAGGTGCATTGAAATGTTGTGTCCACTACCCTGGAAGCAAACAGAGCTCACTATGTGCATAAGTCAGCCTGCAGCTGTGAGAAGAGAGTGAATAGTTTTATAAAGTTATAGAAAGTTGTACTTCAGAGGTTCTTTCTAAAGTTTCTATCACCAGGGGTGGAAAGTAACGAATTACATTTACTCACGTTACTGTAATTGAGTACTTTTTATGAGTAATTTGTAATTTTCTGAGTAGTTTTTGAAATATGTAATTTTTACTTTTACTCGAGTAAATTTTAACCTAAGTAGTTTTACTTCGCTACATTTAAAACCGCCTCACGTTACTGAGTAAAAAATAATACTGATGGTGAAAAAATTAAATGCGGCTGGAAATTTAAACCCCTGTGTCACGGAACCGACACTTAATCACCATTAAAAAATAGAAGAAGACTTTTGACTTTTAACAGCACTTTATTTACACAATTCAAACATATAAACAATTGATGTAAAAACAAGTGTCAGTTAAAAATCACTATTAAAGTAAAACAAGTGTCAGTTAAAATCATTAAATGAGGAGCTTGTTAATAACAGTGGCATCCTGTTGCGTTTTAGTTTGATTTCTGGTATCTTTTGGGCAATTAATTTTTTGTGCATTTTGAAAACTTTAAAATGTAGTTTAAATTTCTTTATTCCTATCATGGTGTTGTCTGTTGGACAGTAGGATTGAAAATAGTTTGCACTTTATGGTTCAGGTTGTGACTGTCCTTGTGCTGTGAGGAAGTATGTTCTTTAGCCCAGCTGATCTTTTGCAGTGTGGATTTCCACTGAAATACGCCTTGAAATCGATTAAAACACCTTGTGCTCAATTCGATTCATGACTCATCCTTTTTTGCATTAAATAACTCAAAGTAACTAAGTAACTTTTACTCAAATTACATTTTAAATGAAGTAATTTTGTACTTTTACTTGAGTAAATTTTGAGGTGTGTAATTTTACTCTGAGTAGAATTTAGGCAAAGTAAAGATACTTTTACTCAATTACAATTTTTTAGTACTCTTTCCACCTCTGTCTATCACACAGTCCACCACAACCATCTCCTAAACAGCCTCTCAGCATCTGAGAAGAAGCGTTTTTTGGGGAACCTCCATCCTGAGGAGACGAGCTACGCCCATGTAAACCATTGCTGGGGTCTTTCATCATGCAGGTCCCTTTATCCCTGGACCCCGTGACCATCTCCATCTCTGAACCTGAGACGTTGTGGATGATCTGGTTCTCCTTACATTACTGTCTCAATGAATGCATTGGCTCCTGTTGGTGATGAGCCCCACTGCTGCCCCTGAATCCTCTGCAGACTGACTGATGAAGAGTTAAGATGACCAGTGGCAAACAGACCACAGCTTGTTAGACTCAAGGGTCAGCCGTCCAATCAAGTAGTTCTTAGAACAGGAGAATCACAGTCCATGACAGTACTCCCACCGTTCATTTTTACTCTGAACATCTCTGACTTCCAGGACCAGACAGAGTCCTGTTGCCTGCAGAAATACTCGGATGACTCTGAGTCATTGGGTGGATCAGAGATGGACAAGAAGCTGAGAACAGAGAGCTGGTGAACCGCTTTGTGGCATGAAGTGGAAACAATCATCTGATCCTGAATGTCAACAAAACAAGGAGATGATTCTAGACTTCAGAAGAAACAGGAACAAGTTGAATCCTGTCAACATCAAGGGAGAAGTGGAGTTGATGGAGGAGTAGAAATACCTTTGTGTTCACCTGGACAACAAACTAGACTGGAGACACAACTGTGAAGCCATCAACAAGAAAGGACGGAGAAGATTAGACTTCCTAAGGAAGCTTAAGTCCATTGGCGTTTGCAGAAAGATGCTACATATCTTCTAAGGCTGCTGTGGAGATTGTAATCTCTTCCTCCATTATCTGCTGGAGAAAGAGCATCAGAGCAAATGTAAAAGCTCAACAAGCTAATAAAGAATGTCGTCTCTGTTCTAGGAACTCCTCTGGAACTGGAGATTATTTCACAAAGAGAGCATCCTCTTCTGAAGATATTTAAATAAAAACAGTGTTTTCAATCAAAGGCTTCTCCAGATCCGGTGCAAGACAGACAGCTATCAACACATAGAACACCTGTTTAAAACATAAATAAATACATAAATATACCATGACTCACTGTAAGATTTAATTTTCCTTCTTGATGATAAATATATATATTTTTTATTTGAATTTTGAATAAGGTTTCATTTGGACTTTGTGTTCTTCATGCTGAGAACATCAGAGCTGCTGTTTGCTCACTGAGATCTTCATGGGTAAGATTTTTATTTTACCCACAGTGGAGAAGTATGGAAACATCTTGTCAGTGAAGGTGTGTGTGAAGGTGTGTATGTGTGTGTTAGTGTCCAGATCAGAGAAGGACAGCTTTCCTCTGTCCCAGTCCAGATTCACTCTGATCCTCTGGAGCTTCTTCTGAACTGAGAGACGTTTGGAAGGAGATGGTGGAGACTCTGCTGAGTATTTACCAAAATGTAAACATATATATAACAATCCAGACTCTATGTATCCCTTTCTTTGGACAGACTCTTCTATCACACCAAGCTCCCAGTCTTCACTGTCTCCAACATCAACATCCCAGCTGTGGTTCCCTGAGTTAAAGCCCTCAGAACTCAGGACAGAATACCAAGACCCAAACCTCTCTGGATTATCAGGAAGCTTCTGTTTCTCTCCTCTAGTCCCACTGGTCAGATCTTCAGACAGGATGAGTTCTGAACCAGCAGTGTTTGGGTCCAGGATGAGAGGAGTGTAGGACACCATGTTCTTCATGTTGCTCCAGATGTTGAAGGCCAGGTTGCCCAGATGTTTGGCCTGGTCTATCAGAGCTCCTGAGGGCAGCTGTGGATCCTCCAGCAGGGGGCAGCGCTGGACTCTTTCCACTGCAGCCTTGTAGTTGTGCAGGAATGAGACGTCTTCAGCTCTCAGCTCCTCCTCTGTGGCTCTGACTGTGTCTGAAAGAGCTGCTATCTCTCTGCTCAGAGCCTCCATCTTCTCCTTCATCATCCCTCTCTTCTGCTCCTCTTCCTCCCTCAGTGCAGCCAGCCTGGCCTCCTCTTCCTCTGCTAGAAACTGATGAAGCTTCTTAAACTGCTCCTTAATCAGCCTCTCTGTGTGTCGGGCCTGGACCTTCATGTGTTCTGCTGTCTGATCAAACTCCTCTTGAACTTTCTTCCTGACCTCCAGCTTCTTCTTCAAAGGTTCCAGAGTTTCCTGAAGTTTCTTCTTGTGTTGCTGAGCAGCTTCATCGATGGGTCTGAATCTGTGCTTGTTGTGTTTTTCTGAATCTCTACAGATGACACACACTGGCTGCTGATGGTCCAGACAGAAGAGTCTGAGTTTCTCAGAGTGCAGACTGCAGAGATCCTCTGAAGCTCTCTGCTCTCTCTGCTGGAAGAAGGTCTCACACAGGTTCTTCAGAACCAGATTACAGGGAGGATTTCCCTTGAAGATCTCCTCTTACAAACTGGACACTCTTTTACTGGTTTCTCTCTCCACCAGTTCTTCAGACACTCCTTACAGAAGCTGTGGCTACATGACAGAAGAACTGGATCCTTAAAGACGTCCTGACAGACCGGACAGCAGAGATCCTCCTCTAACCTGGAAGCCATTTAGTCTCTGAGTGAAGCTGAAAACACAGAAGGTCCAGTCAGTCATGGCTCCCCTCCCTCCTCTACTAACTTCCCTCAAAGTGACTCTGAGTGGTGTTCTTGGTCCAACTCACCTTCAGTGTGTGGAGTGTGAGCAGCTTGAAGCAGCAGTGTTGGAGGTTTCCACTTTTCTCTCCTGCATCTGAGAGTTTGGTCTGAAGGCGAATCTTAACGTCTGAGTCTCACTGCAGAGACCAACAACCACAAACCTTCCTTCTTAGCTCAGGTACAACAGGTGAGGGGCGGAGCTTAAACCTCCGAACAAATGTGCATCTGATGAGAAAGTAATTTAAAAGAAAAAGTTTGAAAGAAAAGCTGATTACAAATCACAATGTTTAATGTGTATAAAAACAAGAAGGACAACAGAATGACATGAACATGAGGTTTTCTCTACAGGACCGATCCTACAGGTACAGAAGGACATTTGGATCTCTGTTGCAAGAACTCTGGTGCTTCATGGGTCCGGCTGGTGATGGGAGCTCAGGAGGGTTCCTCTGATGCTGATCTCAGATCTAGAAACTGTCTCTTCATCAGAGAAGCTTTTCATTCACCATCTCTTGTGTCTCTTAGTACGAGTTTATCGGTGTTCCTGCACACCAACGCACGGCGGCCATCAGTCCATCCCTCCCAGGTTGTGCTGTTTGAACGACTGTGAGACCAAACTCCCTGCAGGACAACAAAGTTCTGTCAGAGTCAGTCAAAATCAGAAATACTAATATTTGAGGAATGTTTATCTTTATCTTTGTTGGTGTAGCTGAAAAGGCTGTAAACTATGCCCTCAGATAGAAATCAGACCACCAGGAGATGATTTAATAAACAGAACTTCACATTGAGCTCGAAACAGAACCAACACATGACAAAATACCAACAGATCTGTGAGACAGGAGACAGAACATGAGCAGCGACACAGGAGATACGCATTCATGGTCACACAGAAAGCCCACGCAGCGAGGCGGGAGTGGGAGCAGGAGGGACAAAGGCCAAGCAGGAAGTTCGTTTAGACCAGTCAGCTCGCCTGCAAAGAAACAAGCTGCAGCAAAACCACCAGAAGAATCGACAGATTCCACAGGAGATTTAAACAGAGTGAGGCTGAAGATCGTATGTTTACTGCAGAAAGCCACAGTCTGCTCAGGATCTGAATTAGAAAACAGCTCACAGTTTAGCAAGAGTTAAAATTAAAGACAAATGATACTATTACCCCATTTACACTACTCCGGAAAAGCTGATCCATGCCGAGACCGGTCCGAAAGCTCGGATCAGTTAACCAGGCCGAGCTCGGTTCTGATGACTGTTTACACATCACACTATCACCGGTTCCTCCACTCCTTCGCCTCCTAGTGACGATCTGCGGTATTACTGCGGGGTACTGAACGAGGAAAGCAAGCAGTCGGTGGCGGTACTGCACCAAAAGTTGTTTTTGCCAACCGCCGTAAAACACAAGAAGACGAAGTCGAAAGAGGAGGGAATCAAGCAAATCAAAATGGCGGCGGCCGTCACATTCAGAAACTTATGCTCGATTATTATTGCTGTACTCCGGTGTTTGCGGAAGGTCAGGCGTGGCGCGGCAACTTGCGTAGTCAAGTGAGAAAACTAAACTTTCAATTATGCGTTTATGGTTGTTCTTCTTCTTCTGTATTCTGGATGGGCATTACCGCCACCTACTGGAATGGGTGTAATGAGTGTCGGGATATGTGCAGCAGGCCGGAGATGGCAGCGTTCTGCTTCATGCGCTCTTGTTATCAGGGAACGAGTCAGGGAGATTAGATGACGAGCCCACCTCTGGAACTGGTCTGCAGTTAGCTTCGATCGCTTTAATGTCTAGCTCGGTTCAGTTCAGTTTGCTTTCCATTTACACCACGATAAGTTATCTCAGTTACAGAGAGCTCGGACCGGTCTCTGCACGGTTTTGAAGGGTAGTGTAAATGGGGTAATATATTCAATAGAAACAGCAAAATACAGGGAAATATAAAGAGATAAACCCAACTAACCAGAACAATGGAAGACGAGAGTGGTCATGTTAATTTTTGGTCAATTTTCTCATCATCTAAAGATAACTAAAGCCGTTTTCTCATCATAACGAGATGATTGGTGTGTTAAAACTGATTACATTCTTCAATCCCACAACAGAGGGAGAGGATTTATCAGTCATGGCAGCCTGTGTGTAATTCTGTAAATAATCCTGCGTTTAAACTTTTAGGTAACGAGCCGACGTCGTTGGTTTGATGATTTGCTTCCACTTCTGATTCATCAACAGTCAGCCTTATGCCGCCGGGTGTTTTCTGAACAGTCCCGGTGTTACGCCTGTAACAGGTATAAGATGCAATAACCCCCAAAATGAGTCCAGATTAAAGATTTTCACTGAAAAGAAAAGGGAAACAAAAAAGCTGATTTTTTTTTTTTGCACACGCGGTACCACAACTACGATGGATGAGCTGTTGAATCCAGGGATGTCAGCCAGCCTCATTCATTACTCATACAGGTCAATTACATTGTTATCTCAAGAATTTAATAACCGTTTTCTCCTGATAACGAGATAATCATCTTGTTATCTCGAGAAGACAAGTAATGATTTAACCGTGATAACGAGATAGTTATGTCATTATCTTGTGAAGGCTGCTATAACACTGACTGAACTGTAAAATCATGGTATTATTTCATAGGTGATGTTTTTCTTTCTTTTCTTCAGTGTTTCATGGTAGCTTATTAGCTTAGTTGAGCTTTGCTAGTTTCAAGCTTTATCTGAACATATTTAACCTGGAGATGAATTACTTTTGTTTATATATTCTCACACGAGAAATTTAGAAGATGTGTGCATTTTTAGCTGCTGGATAATGATCACACTTTCATCTCTTGTACTAAAACTCAGCCGTTTGGGCGTGTGTTCACAGGACAGAAAAAGACAAACCAAAAGTTATTATTAAAAATTCACCTAAGAGCACAAAGGTTTATGAAAAGATCATCTCAGCAGCTTTGGAGGTCTAATCTATCCTCTGAGTTCTGAGCAGATCTTCAGATTCAGATGTGAGCATACAGACTGTGGCTCTACAGCAGCACTGGCTCTCTGTCAAGCAGCTGTGTGGTTCAGGGTGGGGGGGGGGCTGGAAGCAGTCGGGGGGGTGAGGGGCTTTGGAAACAGGCCGGGTTTGTAAGCAGGTCAGCAGGGTGAGCAGCTCCCACACTCAGCAGACGTAGCACCAGTGGTGGTGGGCTTACCTGTAGCCAGGGCCCCCTCTGCCCTGACCTTCATCCCTCCTTCTCCTCCTCCTCCTCCTCCTCCTCCCAGGCCAGAGCTGTTAAGGGCCTCAGGCACCACGGGGAAGGACGGCCGCTCACCCTTGTAGGGCTTTGGCCTGAAGGAGAAGTCTTTGTCTTTACCTTTGGTGCCTTTGGGCCGACCCGCTGTCTTCTTCTTTGATTTGCTGTCCCCTTTCACGCCCAGTAGGGGGTGCACTTCTGTGGAGAGAGACAAAAAGTTGGACTTTGAGAACCCGTGGAGAACTTTACAAGAGGAAAAGAGGTTTTGGCTTCTTGATTAAAAACGGTTTTCAAAGGAAAAAAGGCAGATTAGTCAAAGAAATGTTCATTTCAAAGAGCAAATTGCAGGTTAGAGCCTCAGTTTTATTAGTGTTTAGTGCCACATGATGTAACACATTGTGGTTGCCCAGACAACGATGAAAACATCACGTAGCATCCGGTAGCGTGTCTAATGGCCGATGAAGTTTTACCTGATTGATGACAAAACTGGAAAAAAGCCGTTTATGGTGAACAAAGTAACTGTTTAACCATGAGTAGCGCTGTGGCTAGCAGTGCTCAGCAGCTAACAGTTTAGCCTCTTTTAGCTCGGTCAGGTAGCCATATTGAGCTATACTACTTTTGAATTCGCATCAACCAAAAACGTTAGTTTTCTACAAGTACAATTAATGTTTTATTTGTCTACAAGCTATACGAAAGTCATTTTTCAGGTGTTGCATTTGTCCTCCGCTGCCCTCAGATCTCAAAATAAGCTGCAACTTTTTTTGCCTTAGAGAAGGCAGTACTTTCCTTGAAGACTGACAATTATTGTTTTCTACTTTCGGCTACTTTAGATCACCAATGAAATGTAAAATAATAGCAAAAACAGGGAATAATATGTTGAGGATCCAAAAGAGATTCGATCCTTAAGAAACTGTTGCAATACAGTTTGTCCGAGTGGAGTTGCCATATGTTGATGTCATAAGAAGGGGCAGGACCCCGAGCAGATCTGGTACCTGCAGAGGAATTTGATTTGAATCATAACGTACTTATAAAGTATTTAGAGTTTTTCTGAGAATATATTATTTCCATATCTAAAAAAAGAGACCAGAAGTAATGATTATTTTTTCTATTAATACTCAGATAGTCAAAGGTTCCTTAAAGAAGATTAAGGTACCAGGTGAAATTAAATTTAACTTGAGGAGTTCTGGATAGAGAAGATTAACAGATGAAAAAGTTTTTTTAAGTCTTAAATGCAAAATGTGTAAAAAAATGTTTTGCTATTCATATATATATATATATATATATATACATATATATATGTATACATATATATATATATATATATATATACATACATATATATATATATATATATATACATACACATATATATATATATATATATATATATATATATATATATATATGTGAATGTATATATGTATATACACTTACACATATATATATATATATATATTAGGGTTGTCACGATACTAAACTTTTCAACTTGAGCATAGATACTAAGGAAAATATTCGACACTCGATACCATTTTCGACACCACAAGGATAAAAACAAAGACTCCAAAATTCAACAGAAATATTTTCATTAATAACAAAAATACAATAAATAAACACAATAAAGGTTGTATAAGCTGTGCATAATATTAAGCAAGCTTGATAAAAAAACTTATAAAATTCAAATTAAGTGTTCCTTCCTTGGCTATGCTTTGCACACATAACAATGACACTAGCCAAACCAGTTAAGAAAAAACAAAAATAATTCTCAGCAGCTGCATCTTTACAAAAAGTCTGAAACTGAAAAGAGCACAGAATTATTCAATCACACAGTGTTCTGAAAGTGCATTGTCCTCTATTCTGCACTTTAGATGAATGACTGTTTAGGTGCCACTGGTGACGGCTGTATCGATACTTTTAAAAACGAGTATTGTATCCGGATACAACATTTCAGTATCGATACTTTTTGAGTTTCGATACTTTTGACAACCCTAATATATATATATATATATATATACACATATATATATATATACACATATATATACA
>JAGKQL010000828.1:13210-42410 GCA_018398635.1 Cyprinodon brontotheroides
GATCAAACTTCTCTTGAACTTTCTTCCTGATTTTAAGCTTCTTCTGCAAAGCTTTCAAGTTTCCTGAAGTTTCTTCTTGTGTTGCTGAGCAGCTTCATCGATGGGTCTGAATCTGTGCTTGCTGTGTTTTTCTGAAACCCTGCAGATGACACACACTGGCGGCTGATGGTCCAGGACAAGAGTCTGAGTTTCTCAGATTGCAGACCAAGAGATCCTTTTGAAGCTCTCTGCTGCATAAAGCTGTGAGAAAGGTCTCACACAGGTTCTTCAGAACCAGATTTAATGGTGGTTCCATCCTTTGAAGATCTCCTCTTACAAACTGGACACTCTTTTACTGGTTTCTCTCTCCAGCAGTTCTTCAGACACTCCTTACAGAAGCTGTGGCTACATGACAGAACAACTGGATGCTTAAAGATTTTGACAGACCGGACAGCAGAGATCCCTCCTCTAACCTGGAAGCCATTTAGTCTCTGAGTGAAGCTGAAAACACAGAAGGTCCGATCCAGTCGTAGTCATCGCTCCCTCTCCACCGTATTTTCACCGACCATAAAGCGCACCTGCATACTAAAGGCGCTGGTCCTCGAGTTATGTGTGCCATTACTGTATTTAACACACACATAAGACACACGGACTATAGGCTCATGATTTTATATACCTGGTACATGTCCTTCACCTGTTTAAATACCTCTATCAGCGTATTTTAAAAATACAGCGGAGCAAAAACTGAGTATGACTGTGCTTTATTCATGTATTTTATTACAAAGTATTAATCAAACCTGGGAGCTGGATGTGAGACCCAGAAACATAAAGCTGATGACACAGAGCACTGTGATCCTCCTCTGAAACATTTTTTGACGCATAAATTAACTTAAAATGCTGAGATCTGCTGGCAGAATATATTCACTTTTAACCCTGAAGGCTGCTGTTGAATGGGATTACTACTCGGTCGGCGCAGCGCTGGTATGTGGGGGTCTGGGCGTCTCCGACAGAAATAATATTGGAAGGCAGGATGGTAATCTCCAGGATGAACTGACTGCACTGATTAGGGCTTTTCA
Source organism: Cyprinodon brontotheroides (assembly GCA_018398635.1). NCBI lineage: Eukaryota > Metazoa > Chordata > Actinopteri > Cyprinodontiformes > Cyprinodontidae > Cyprinodon > Cyprinodon brontotheroides. Next base: position 14,266 of record JAGKQL010000828.1, read on the forward strand.
GGTGGATTTTCTCACTTGCTGCACACTATGCAACATTTTTCAGTTAATTAATGTGTTCCATAACGTTATGGATGATTAAATGAGTCATTTCCAGGTTGAACAAAGGTATTCTCGGCCGCCCTGGTGGTCTGTGGGGGAAATACTGCACTTGCAATTGCAGGAGCACCGACCCGCACCCACAGGCTCAGAAGTCTCGTGAGTCAGTCAGTCTTGCTTTACGGCGAGAACTGCTACACCCCCCAGTTAAAAGCATGCTCATTCCTAGCACAGTGGCGATCTTTGGTAGGAAAGCAGCCCATAGCATTCCCGTGCAGAAGAAGAGGTTCTCACCAATGGCTGTTGCTAAACAGACTGATGTTCCAGGGATGTGAAGCTCTGACTGACTTCCAGATGTTGTTTGTCCCAGTGGTGTATGAAATTCTGTTCCCCTTATTTCGGGAAGCGCATTGAAGCCAGAGAGGACATGGCGGATGGGATCATTTTCGGCGACGCATCCACTACTTAAGCTGCCTTCAGACCTTACCTCAACGCCGCAGTGTTGTTCCAGTTGGTCAGCGCTAAAGCCTTGATCTCAGTGATTTTTCCATGTCCTTAATCCCGAGTCAGATTCTAACGTTTGTCTCTGTGCCTCTAGGTGACTCGTGCTTCCTCCGTGAAAGCTCTGGAAGAGCTAACCTGCCGAGCCGACCCTCCGAGCCAAACCCTGAAGATTCTCAGTCAACCTCTAAGCAGCTCTGGGCAAGAGCTAGGAAACCCAAGCCAAGGTCTGTTCTAATAAGACGTGAGACGCTGAAGCAGCTAACGGACTCTGCTAACACATCCTTCTCCAGAACCAACAGTGACTCTCCCAAGGAGAACCTCAAGAACCCTCAAGGTACTATCAGAGCACCATTGGAAACCAAAACCCCGTCAACAGTCCTTAACTGTGTTGTCTCTCACGCAGACTCCGGTGAAACCAGATTCCAGGCCCAAACCAGTCATCTGCATATTATGTGCTTGTGCAAATAAACTTGTTAAACTTTTCATCCTGTGTCCGTCAGTGGTGTTCTGCATCTTTGGGTCTCCATTAGAGAACCGATCATGACAGAACACTGCGGCCAAACTCAAGGCCCAGCAGATCACCATCTCCGTCGGCTAGACGAACAGGCTGCTCAAATCCAAGGATTCAGCCAGGCCTTACGTGAGTTGAATGCACATATTGAAAGACAGAACCAAGCTATTCAAGGCTACGTTAACTACTTCAATGGCGCTAATGCTACATCAGCACAGCAACCATTTCCGGGTCCAGTTCCTCCCCCGAGGTCACAACCTGTGACGTCATCAGAGTTCCGTCCTAGTCTCCCAGAAAAATTCTCTGGTAACATGAAAGATTGTAAGGGTTTTTTATTCCAGTGCCGGCTGATTTTTCTGAACTCTCCTAGTTGTTTTTCTTCAGACCACAAGAAGATATCGTTCATCCTCTCTCAGTTAACAGGAAGAGCTTTAGATTGGGCTCAGGCAAGATTTGCCATCGACGACGGTGTAAATTGCCGTTTTTCTGACTTTATTGCTGAATTTTCCCAGGTATTTAACCAGGAGACGGACCAAACGATCGATTCCAGAGCTCTTTTCAACCTTAAACAAGGTAATTCTTCTGTGGCTGATTTCTCAATTAACTTCCGGGTTAAAGCGGCAGCTTCCGGATGGAACCAGAGCGCTCTAAAGGGAGCATTTTTCATGGCTTTAAATGAACAAATCAAGGATGAACTTGCTACCCTCGATGAACCAGCTTCCCTTGACGATTTTATTCGTCTCGCCATCAGATTAGATAACAGAATCCGAGCCAGAAACAGCTCCAAGAAGCAAAGTAATTTTTCCTCTGCCACTCATAACATGGCTGTTCTCTCTCCCTCTACAGAGCAGATGTCCACACAGAGATCTAAGCCACAGACTCTATCGTTGCCTGTTCAGGCCTCTCATTCAGGCGAAAGGGATAATGAGCCTATGCAGGTGGGACACACTAGGCTTTCTCCTGAGGAGAGACAGAGGCGTTTTCTTGGAAAACTTTGCATATACTGTGGTGAGAGTGGTCACTTTATCGCCTCCTGCCCGGCAAAATCAAAAGCCGGGGCCCGCCAGAGGATATGAGGAGTCTGGCGGGCCATATAAATTCAAGTAAATCTCCTCGACTTTTGCTGCCAGCTACTTTGTTCTGTAATAACCAGAGTCTCTCTTTCTCCGCCTTCATCGACTCAGGCTGTGAGCGCAATCTAATCGACTCTGAGCTCGTCCAGCAGCTTCAGATTAAAACCATTCCCCTGTCTCAGCCTCTCAGTGTGTCTGCCATAGACGGAAAGAGACTCCATCGTGTTACCCACCAAACCCAGCCCCTCGAGCTACTTCTGTCAGGTAACCACCGAGAAACTATCACCTTTTTTGTGTTTCCTTCTGCATGTTCCCCCCTGGTCCTCGGATTCGAGTGGTTGGAGAAGCATAACCCTCACATAAATTGGACCAAACGTCTCCTGGAATCATGGTCTACTACGTGCCACGAAACATGCCTTCGTTCTGCTGCCCCGATGGCGGGGCCTCCTAGAGGTGGGGGGGAGATGGACTCTCCTGACCTTTCTTCAGTTCCCTCTGAGTATCACGACTTAGCCCCCGTTTTCAGTAAGGTCAGTGCGACGTCCCTACCTCCACATAGACCCTACGATTGTGCCATAGAACTTTTACCCGGTGCTCCTCTTCCAAGCAGCAGACTGTATAATATTTCCAAACCAGAAAGAGAGACTATGGAGAAATACATCAACGAATCATTGGCTGCTGGAATAATCCGTCCTTCATCCTCTCCTCTGGGCGCCGGTTTCTTCTTCGTGGGCAAGAAGGATGGTTCTCTGAGGCCATGCATTGACTATCGAGGTTTGAACCAAATAACTATTAAAAACAAATACCCACTGCCTCTTCTCGCCTCAGCTTTTGAACCAGTGCAGGGTGCAACTGTCTTTACTAAGCTGGATTTAAGAAATGCTTATCACCTCCTCAGAATTCGAGAGGGTGATGAATGGAAGACAGCCTTTAAGACACCCTTGGGCCAGTTTGAGTACCTGGTGATGCCCTTTGGTTTGACTAACGCCCCAGCCTGTTTCCAAGCCCTTGTGAATGATGTTCTCAGAGATTTCCTCAACGTTTTTGTGTTTGTTTACATTGATGACATTCTCATTTATTCCAAGGATCTCCATGAACACAAGAGACACGTCCGTCTCGTTCTACAGAGACTACTGGAGAATAAGCTGTTCGTGAAAGCCGAGAAATGTGAATTTCATCAGTCTTCAGTCACCTTTCTGGGGTTTGTGCTCGAGGGCGGCCAGGTAAAACCTTCTGAGGACAAGATCAAGGCAGTCCTAGATTGGCCAGTACCTGAGAATCGAAAGCAATTACAGAGGTTTTTAGGGTTTGCTAACTTCTATCGCCGCTTCATCAGGAACTATAGCCAAACCGCCCTGCCATTAACCTCACTAACTTCTTCCAAACGAGTTTTTCAGTGGACTCCCGAGGCCCAAGCTGCATTCGAGAAATTGAAATCCATGTTTTCCAGAGCACCCGTGCTAATTCAACCTGATCCTTCGAGACAATTCATCCTTGAGGTGGACGCTTCAGATTCCGGTGTTGGAGCTGTTCTCTCCCAAAAAGACGACTCAGATCAAAGAATACACCCTTGTGCCTATTTTTCCCGTAAGCTCTCCTCTGCTGAACAAAATTACGATGTGGGTGATCGTGAGCTCCTGGCAATCAAACTGGCGTTGGAGGAATGGAGGCATTGGCTGGAAGGAGCTGAGCATCCGGTCCTTGTGTGGACTGATCACAAAAATCTGGCTCATATCCAGTCAATCAAACAAGCTAACCCTCGCCAATCCAGGTGGTCCATCTTTTTCTCCAGATTCAACCTCATTATCACCTACAGACCCGGATCCAAGAACGTGAAGCCCGATTCTCTCTCTCGTCTCTACTCTGCCGATCATCCAGAGACACCTGAACCTGTCCTCCCAGCCTCATGCACCGTTGGAGTGGTCAACTGGGAAATAACGGACCTAATCAACTCAGCCCTAGCCACCGAACCAGATCCAGGTACCGGTCCGTCTAACCGCACATATGTTCCTTCTTCTGTCAGGTCCCGTCTGATCCAGTGGATGCACGCCGCAAAATTCTCCGCCCATCCAGGAGTGAGTAGGACTGTCGCTCTAATCTCCAGGCGCTTCTGGTGGCCCACGCTCCATCGTGATGTTAGAGAGTATGTGTTGGCCTGTCCCACATGTGCTCGCAACAAGGCTTCGCATCAACCTCCTTCTGGTCTCCTTCAACCTCTACCTGTTCCCTCGCGTCCATGGTCCCACATAGCCATTGATTTCGTCACCGGTCTCCCTGTCTCCCGAGGTATGTCCACCATACTAACCATTGTCGACCGTTTCTCTAAGTCTTGCCATCTAGTCCCCCTGAGAAAACTTCCCACGGCCTTCCAGACAGCCCAGCTTCTTATCAAACATGTGTTCCGGCTTCATGGCATCCCCCAGGAGATTCTATCGGACAGAGGTCCCCAATTCATATCCCAGGTATGGAAGGCTTTTTGTTCTGCGCTCGGCTGCAAACCATCTCTCACCTCAGGTTACCATCCCCAAACGAATGGCCAGACCGAGCGTATGAACCAGCATCTGGAATCCACTCTCCGCTGTCTAACGTCCAATAACCCGGTGGATTGGAGCCTATACCTTCCCTGGATAGAGTATGCCCACAACTCTCTCCGTTCTGCATCCACTGGACAGTCGCCCTTCCAGGTCAGTCTTGGATATCAACCACCTCTTTTCCCCGCAGATGAGAGAGAGATATCGGTGCTGTCCGTTAATCATCACATCCGTCGCTGTCGAAGGATTTGGAGGGAGACCATTGCCACACTCAACCAGTCAGCTGAATCAACCAAGCGTTTCGCTGACGCCAAGAGACGCCCCGCCCCTGAGTATTCTGTGGGCCAGGAAGTGTGGCTTTCCACTCGAGACATCCCCCTCAAGGGGATGTCTCGAAAACTTTCCCCGAGATTCATAGGCCCATTCAAAATCTCCCGTGTCATCAACCCATCAGCTGTCCGTCTCCAACTTCCTCCTTCCCTCCGAATCCATCCGACCTTCCATGTCTCCCAGATCAAGCCTGTTTCCTCGAGCCCCTTGTGCCCGCCATCCGACTCCCCACCACCCGCCCTGGAAGTCGATGGCCATCCAGCCTTCACGGTCCGCCGGTGTAGACTCCCGTCGACGAGGTCGCGGTTGGCAGTACCTCGTCGACTGGGAGGGCTATACGAAGCGCCTCCTCGCCCTTTTCCACTTCTCCGACCGCCAAGGGGCGGCGCGCTGAGGAGGGGTGCTGCAAAATGGGAGCCGGAGAAATGAGCCATTTTTCTCCAGCAGATCACCGCGGATCCCTCCTGAGTGGGCCTCTCCCGTACAGGGTGCAGCCTCATCAAGCAATTACATCAGAGTGATCCACTACATGGGCTGCCTTCCTCAGACCTACCCGGGAACCGCGAGTGTTGTTCCAGTTGAAGCTTCAGCTAAAGCTTTTCTGATCTCAAGCATTTTTCCATGTCCTTAATTCCCAGTCGGATTCTAATGCTATTCCCCGGTGCCTCTAGGTGACTCGCAGGCTGCAGTGCTTCCTCTCCTGCTGCGTGAAAGCTCTCGAAGAGGCTAATCCCGTCGGAGCCTGACCTCCGAGCCAAACCTTCCTGAAGATTCTCGAAGTCAACCTCTAAGCAGCTCTTCTAAAGAGCCAGGGAAACCAAAGCCAGTATCTGTACAAGCTATACGGGATACGCTTTAGCAGCTGAATTATTCTCAAGCAAGCACTAAATCTTTTTGGAGGTTTCCACTTTTCTCTCCTGCAGCTGGACTCACTCAGAGGAAGCTGCTAGTTTGGTCTGAAGGTGAATCTTAACGCCTGGGAGTCTCTCTGCAGTAACCAACAATCACAAACTTCTTCCTGTTTTAGTTCAGGTGTGGGAGGTAAAGAAGCAGAGCCTAAACCTGTTAAACCTGCTGAGATTAAATCTCTCAAACCTGCTGCTTCACCCATAACTGACCTGTTTCATTCCAGAAGCCAGAATTTAACCCTTAGCTGCTTTAACACTCACTGATTAACAGGGTTGATTTTCATGTTTAGATCAGATCATTCCCTGTAATAAAGGCTCCAATAATGTCATGATTTTGTCACTGATGGCTGACCTAATTGCTCACTCCATTCACCTGTCTTACTCTACCCAGTTGTTCATTACTGCTAATCTAATCCACCTGCTGCTGCTTCTATTTATACAGCTCAATCCCAGCCATCTGTGCCAGATTATTGATGCTCTCGTTCTCGGGGGCCAGTGGAGAGAGGGTTTTTAGCGTTCCGTAGTGTTTCTGATTTCCTGAACCTTATCTGCCTCTTATCCACTGAGCGTGCCTGCTCCCATCTGAACTATCTATGGACTCCTTGAATCCTGAACCAGCCTGTTTTTGTTCTAATTGGTACCCTGACCGGGGTTCCGGACTTCTCAGCCTTCCTGTTCTGATCTTTTCCTTGACAAGCAACGTGGACAAAGAGACAGCTTAAAGCATTGGGGCAGGCTCCACATGATGGCGGCACTGAGGGGAAGGTTTGGATTGATTCTCTGACTTGTGTTAAATGTAATTTAGACCTTGGTATGTAAAATATGTATATATATTTGGAGAGATGCAAACATTTAGAAGTTAAAGAACGATGTCCAGGGTGTGGTGAACACTTTGTTGGGCTATGACCTAGAATAATCTCCCCTCCTCTGCATCTTGACAGCAGAAGCGGGCAGTTCAAGAAACGCAAAGAATATCAAAATATTAAAATAAATGGCTATATAGAGTAGAACAGAATAGAAAAGAATTCAACTTTATTGTCATTACACTGTCACAAGTGCAAAGCAACAGAGAGTAATAGTAAGAGGCTAAATCACCCAAACAATTTTGTGTTTTCCTGAAAAGTCACACTTATTCACCACCATACGTTGTGAAATGAATAGAAAATAGAGTCAAGACATTGACAAGGTTAGAAATAATGATTTGTATTTGAAATAAGATTTTTTTTACATCAAACTTTGCTTTCGTCAAAGAATCCTCCATTTGCAGCAATTCCAGCATTGCAGACCTTTGGCATTCTAGCTGTTAATTTGTTGAGGTAATCTGGAGAAATTGCACCCCACGCTTCCAGAAGCAGCTCCCACAAGTTGGATTGGTTGGATGGGCACTTCTTGCGTACCATACGGTCAAGCTGCTCCCACAACAGCTCAATGGGGTTCAGATCTGGTGACTGCGCTGGCCACTCCATTACCGATAGAATACCAGCTGCCTGCTTCTGCTCTAAATAGTTCTTGCACAATTTGGAGGTGTGTTTAGGGTCATTGTCCTGTTGTAGGATGAAATTGGCTCCAATCAAGCGCTGTCCACTGGGTATGGCATGGCGTTGCAAAATGGAGTGATAGCCTTCCTTATTCAGAATCCCCTTTTACCCTGTACAAACTGGTTTAGAGCCTATTTATTGCTGTCCTCTGAAGGAAGTAGTACACATCTCGTTGTAGGAAATCTTCAATTTGTTATCAATTTCTTGCGTGGAATAGCCTTCATTTCTATGAACAAGAATAGACTGTCGAGTTTCAGATGAAAGTTCTCTTTTTCTGGCCATTTTGAGAGTTTATTTGACCCCACAAATGTGATGCTCCAGAAACTCAACCTGCTCAAAGGAAGGTCAGATTTGTAGCTTCTGTAACGAGCTAAACTGTTTTCAGATGTGTGAAGATGATTGCACAAGGGTTTTCTAATCATCAATTAGCCTTCAGAGCCAATGAGCAAACACATTGTATCATTAGAACACTGGAGTGATAGTTGCTGGAAATGGGCCTCTATACACCTATGTAGATATTGCACAAAAAACCAGACATTTGCAGCTACATAAGTCATTTACTACATTAGTGATGTATAGAGTGTATTTCTTTAAAGTTAAGTCTAGTTTAAAGTTATCTTCATTGAAAAGTACAGTCTTCAAAAATAAGGACATTTCAATGTGACCCCAAACTTTTGAACGGTAGTTTATATATTATAAATAATGACAGATTATAGCAGATAAAAGATTTACAGACTATATAAATCTATAGTTGAGAAGTGCATTTAAGTGGTGTTGGATCGTATACAATCCAGACGGCTCCCAGTGTCCTAACCAATTATCCAGATGGAACCTAAGGCTCGATCTGAAAACTTAAAATCAATAAGGACACTTAATCCACAGTGTAAATGTGTCAGCAATCATCGTGATAAGTGCTGTCTGCATAGTGCTGGCAGTTGGGAAGCAGTAAAGTTCTTATCTGCCACATGGAGCTACCTGGTTTTCCACAATCCTTTACATTGCAGGACCTATAGGCACAACCCACCTCATGGAGTTCAACAAAAATGCATTATATGTTCACAATTAATCTGTGTGTAATCTGCAGATGATCTTGCCTTCATATGTTTTGGGTTTTATATACAGTAGGAGGGCTTCAGCCATTCACTGCATTTTTATAAGCATTGCTGTCTTTTGGTTCTGTTCTAGAAGCCTGCAGCCAAAATTTCATTCATGTTTCACATTCGCTCTGCTCTGCCTGGATTCAGCAGGACAGTCCATAGTTTCTTTCCTAACCTGGATGTTGTTCTTACTATTGACTGTTTAAAATGTGGAAATGTAGGAGCTACTGACTCCTAACCCTTCACCAGATAGCAATCTAAGTACAAATACTCTCGCTACTGTACTCAAGTAGATTTTTCTGATATTTTTACTTTACTTCACTACTCTATTTTTATGGCGACTTTTTACTTCTACTCCTACATTTTTACACAAATACTTTCTTACTCCTTACATTTTAAAAAATTGGCTCATTACTTTAGTTTTGGAATCATTTCCAATGGAGTTACCGTTATTATTTTTCAGTTACCAAATTCAAAATTCAATCTAATTGGATGGGAATCTACGTTGCATTTGATGCACTACTACAAGATGAATCGACAGATTGGCGGTATTCATTTTTCGCGCAAATCATTGCAGCTTGGTGGCGTATAAGTAGTATAGTAGTATGGACTACTTTAGATATTTCAGCACAAACACAACGGAGATTCAGTCCTATTGGCAGACATCCATTTAAAAAATGTAGGCAACGCATGAAAAAAGTGGTTTCTACTTTTACTTTTATACTTTAAGTAAATTTACAAGCCTGTACTTTGTTACTTTTACTTGAGTAAAGAAGTTTAATCAGTAATTCCACTTTTACCAGAATATTTTTTAACACAAGTATCTGTACTTTTACTCAAGTACGGAAAGTGAGTACTTTTGCCATCTCTGCCCTTCACTAACTATATAGAGAGAGGACCAAATAGAGGACTTTATAGTAAACTCAATTTCTAACTGATTCATTCAGATAGATCTCCACTACTCTTTCACCCCTTGGCCAGAGTAGACACCTGCATCCTGGGGCATAGGAAGCTCTTGCAATTCATCTTGTTCTCTCCTACCTGGAAAACAAATGATGCGTTTTTGGAGGAGGAGCTCTCAGTATTCTTTGGGGATATGACTGTTTTTCAGAGACCATGGCTGCACACCTTTCAAGGCGCATTGAAATTCCTGTGTCCACTACCTGAAGCCAAAACAGAGCCTCACTATGTGCATAAGTCAGCCTGCAGCTTGAGAAGAGAGTGAATAGTTTTAGAAAAGTTCTGAAGTTGTACTCAGAGGTCTCTTTCTAAGTTTTTATCACACAGTCCACCACACAACCAACAGCCTCCTCAGCATCTGATGATAGAGCTGACTGTGGAAAACTTGGTAGTGAGACAATTTCAGGGCTAGTTGCACAGGTGACATTACATACACAATTACCAAACTGAAATTCACAATTCTGGATACAATTCCTGCAGGAAGGAGAGACAGTTGAACCCCAGACCCAAACACACTGTCTCCCACCTGACCTCCCTTCTCTCAGAGAGTTAAGCGAGTTAACAGAACATGAAGCATGGTTACATTAAGAACAGAGTATTGTTCTGACAGAACAATTGATCAGTTCACAAATACACAATGCTCCATCAGAATGACAAGGCAGGATGGTTTCCTGACTGAATCATGAGACAAAGTGGTGTGTGGAGCTATCCCTGACTGCACAAATGTCTCATAAGCACACATTAATTTATAATCATCATTGAATAATTCTAACATTCCCTCCTCTTGTGCATATAAACATTAGCATGTAGCACCTCCAAAAAGATTTTTACTACACACCTCATAAATGCATTGCAGATAGGGAATTTAGTAAGAAGAGACTATCATATGCAAAAAACAAAAATATGAAAAAGGATTAAAATGTAAAACTTAAGCAAAAATGTAAGATTTATCAAGAATGTAAAAAGCTTCAAAAATCTGTCCCTTGAGTAGGCAAAACCTCTCTTTTGAATCTTTCAACTCATCCAGAGCAGTCTGTATGAGTACACAAACATAACAGTCCGTTTTATTCAAACCTTCAGCAACGCCATTGGAATGTTGCTGCCTCACATATTTATTTATAGGGATGACTTGCTGTGGGATCCATCAAAAATAGCTCCTGGTTTTCTCCCTTGCTCTCTAAAGGGCAGTCAGTTTCCTGAGTCCCCAAGCACACCAAAGTCCAATGGTCATCATCGTGCAGCATTGTGCCACTTTGAAGCTTTCCCATCTTCACTAGTCCTTTCCAAGGAAGCACTCCACTAACCAGGATGCCAAGGGACTGGGTTGTGTTGGCTTCTTCACCAGCGTTGAGACGAAAAGCTCTAAATTGCTAAACCCTTTTGTAGTTGGCTTCACCACAGATCCCTACCTTAGTCGTGGGGTCCCTGTGAAGGTAACTGGGCTTCTTGCTGAGGAAAATCTTTAATCAGCTTACAATGGCTCTGGGGAATCCAAGTGTGTCTCTCTCCTGGATCTTCACAGCGGTTGGAGTTGCTAGTTTCACAATGTAGGGTCTTTCACACTTAGGAGCTGCCCAATTTTCCCTTGATGATTTTAATCAGCACTCGGTCTCCAGGCTTCAGGCCTTCCTGTAAGGAAAACAAAAGGAACTCTGGGCAGATTACATGTTCTTCGCAACATGTGAGACATGCTCTGCAAAAATTTTTAAAGTAAGTTGGTTTAATCCTGCAGTTGGATTCAAATACTTGCTACCTACTATACTCAATATCCCTCCTCAGGAGACATGATAAACCTCATGGCTCAAAAATAGCTGCTAAGCTTTCAATCAGAATCAGAAACAGAAATAATTTAATCCCACAAGGAAAATTAATTTTGTACACGCCTCATTTCTTACAGTTATATATATATATATATATACAGCAGGATAGAGATTTGTATTAGTGATATATATATATAGTTATTTTATATATATATATATACACACATCCAACTACACAATATAATAAAGATAAAAAATAAGAATATGGGGGAAATATTGTTTCCACGGGTTCTCTTTAACCCTTAAGAGTAGGACACTACAGGTATGAGCCTATCACCATGAGACTGTAACAACACAGAGGTCATATAACTTGCTTAACCGCCAACTATTTGGATGCACAATTTTTGATCATTTTACAAAGCTAAGCAGTTGCTGAGAGAAGTTCTACATTCAGCTTTGTGAGTTGCTTGTCTGCTTCTCTGACATAGTTATTAGTGTGTCATAAAAAAACTTAAGAAAAGCTAAGTTTTTTTTCATAACGTGGAATCTAAGTGTTAGGGTTCCTAAGTTTCCCCAACTTTAACCTATTAAAAAAAATAAACAAAGACAGCGTAAGATTTTCCCTGACCAGGCTTTGCAAAGGGAAAATGCACAGAGCTTTGGGAACTCTTTGTGCAGTTTCGTCTTGTACCAAGCTTGCAGGCTTATTTATTGAGCAGTCAACACATTACAACAGCGGGTGTTAGTTTCGATTACGCAATCTCTTAGACATAGCATGAACTTTTAAGATAGGGAACATGTCTGGTTTCAGTATACACTTTTACAAAAGCTGTCAGGGGTCATGAACTTCCACTTCTGTGCTATCAGATGAAAAACAGGACATTCTTAGCTTCATTCTCGCAAAACATTTAACCATCTTATGACCTGCATACACTATTTCCACTGATGACAGTACCATAGCAAAAGAAATTATTTAAAAGCATTATAAAAGATATGAATTAATAAAATGATAAAAACATCATAAAACAACAGAAATCATAATAACTCCAACACTAAACCCTGTAGTAATTGTACAATTCTAAAAAGACATTCTTCTGGCTTTTTACCTTTTTCTGAAATAACATGGCCCATACAAAGAACTTATTTCTGCACCCGCTAAAATTTCTATAACTAGTTTTATACTTTCCTTTGCTTCACATTTTAGCAGATATTGTTCTATCCTTGGCCTGATTTAGGAACTATTTTAAATGAATCTATAGTTGTCCACAGTCCTACATTAATTATTCTTGTAGACCACAAAGGAATATCTTTGAAATCATTTTGATCAAATTGTGATAGCAAAGAATGCTGAGTGATTTTAACACATGCTAAATCTTGAACCTGGGGTTTTATATTGAACAGATATTTATGAGGCTGTTTTCATAGTTGGAAAGATAGACATGGACCAGAAATGCTAAGCATGTTGCATAAAACACAGAAAGATTTTGTTGCAACACCATTACATGTATTTGTTGGGATCCTCAGGCTTGCCCACCAGAGGGCGCCGAGGATCCTCTTCTGTTCTGTGTATTTTTCCCCTAGGGCTGGAATCTTCCTGCACACCTGTTGCTAATCCTCTCATCAGAAGACCTCTCCTTTATAAGCTCCTGCCTGACCTTGCTTCCACGCCGCAGTGTTGATCTTAGTTGGTTAGCTTCCTAAGCCTCTGTTACAGATTGAATCTTGGTCGTCTCTAGTGTGAGATCAGATTTTAATCTCTCCTTTGTCTGTGCCTCTCTGGAAACCAGTCTCTGGTCTGAAGCTCTGGGAGAGCTGCATCACAGGAAACCAGTCTCAAGCCTGAAGCTCAAGGAGAGCTTAACCTGCTAATCTGCCCTGGTGAGCCAACCTGAAGGTTCCTATGTGGAATCACCTTGAAGAATCCTTTGTGGATATTCCCTGTTGTTCTCTGCAATGAGCTGCAAGCTCACCCTGAAGAATCCTATGTGGATTTTCCCTGTTGTTCTCTGCAATGAGCTGGAAGCTCAGCCTGAGCAATCCTATGTGGATTTTCCCTGTTGTTCTCTTCAGTGAGCTGGAAGCTCAGATCAAGGTCTGCCATGCTAAGCCTGAAGCTAGTTGCTTAGCTTCCCATGAACTCTGCTAACCAACAGTCTCCAGTCCCAGTCAAGACTTTAGTGAACCAGCCCTGAATCAGTTCCAGTGTTTCATTCCTTGTGCTTGTGCAAATAAACTCTGTTGAACTTTTACCCAGTTTCCGTGTGTGTTCTGCATTTTGGGCTTAATTCAGATACCCATCATGACAGTATTACTCATACAGCCTTCATTCCCCCCAGCATGGGGAAAATTGCAATGTCTAATTTTCCATCAAGTCTCACTTTAACAGATTAATGGGGTGAGTTGGGTGATATTACTACAAAAACATGCAACCTTTTTCCTGTATGAAGGTCTTCTATTTCTATTACCCCTAAAATACATTCCTAGGATGTTTGATTATTTGCTGGTTTTTAAAAAAATAGCCTTTTAGATGGATTTAGCAGTTACATTATCTTTAATACAAGTATTACAGGCTCCTGATTCGCATATAAGTCTAACTGCCTGTCCATTAATTGCTAGAACTATTCATGTTTTTGGGAATGAGCCTGAATGTATCACATGTGTGTCAGCTGCTTTTCTGGAGTAACTTCCCCCTATAGCATGTACATCTTTTCACCGCTACCCCTCTGTCTGTAGGCTCCAGCACTAATTGCAATTTCCTTAACAAATCTCTGCCTAATAGATTAACTGGACAGTCTGGGCTTAACAGAAAATCAGCTTCCACCGTGAATCCCTCTTCATCAATGACCAATTGTTTTTCAGAACAGATTTATCGGCCCCGGTGTCACACAAGAATTTTACTTTTACCCCTTGAATGTTTAAATGCCAGTATTTTTTTCTGCCAGTGTCATAATGGGTGAAGGAATCTAGCCCATATGCAGAACAACTCGGAGACAGGGTAAAATTTAAAGGTTTATTTAAAGGATGTAGATTAAGGAACAGGTCCTAGGTTGGGGAGACTGGTCACGGTTTGGCTCACTGCTGATCTGGAGATGAGCAGAGCTGCAGAGAGGGGGGGGACCTTGTGGATCCAGAGGCTGTTGGCAGGCCAAGGGCTTAGGGCTAGCTGAGTGCACACAGGAGGTGAACTGAGAGCTAGGCTGAGACAGTCTGAGTGCTGCGGGCAGGTTTCTGGTTGGGAACCCTGTGCAGGCAGGAGGAGAGATGAGAGCTGGGCAGAGGCAGTCTGTGTGCTGGTTGGCTGATTCCTGATAAGCTCTCTCTCTCTCCTGAGAGCTGGGTTGAGACGGTCTGAGTGCAGGCTTGCTGACTCCAGGTTTGGTTCTCTGTTAGAGTGATAATTATAGAATTATTGTGTGGACATATGAAACATTGAAAGAAAGAAGATGCTACATTTCTATCCTGTGATTCAACCAGAAGGGTTACATAAAACTTTATGACCTCCATCCAGTAGGTCAAGGCGAGTAGGCAGAAATCTTCACACGGGTTGTGTGACTTCCATCCAGCCAGTTTGGTCAATTCACACTATCTTGTTACCTGCATCCTCCCAGATAATCATTACTGGGTCTTCTGTTTTGAAGGCCTGCGCTATGATGTTGTAAACTGTTAATAAAAGGCTTTGCTATGAAGGGATCTGTGTGAGAAGGTGCTGGTTTCGAGCCAACATCTCTTCTCCACCCTGCAGAGGTTGACGTCACAAAACCCTGTGTCTGTGTTGATCATTTCCTTTTAATCTTTTAAACTCACATTTTTCTGGATTAAAACGGATTAAAACCCAACATTTTTGGTGCCTGAAACTCCGGGAGTCAAGATCCAATTGTCCAGGACCGTGCGGGACCAAGGCCAAGAAACTGTCGACAGCCGCCCACCCTTTGCTGGATTTAGAGCCAATAGGGTTGGTCCAGCCCTGCCCCTGCATCATCTGGCGTCTTCACATCCTGGTGACGACTCATGCTGAGGACTGATCTGCACAGCTCAAAAAGGGTAGGCCTAAAGCTTTTGATCAAAAGTTGGTCTGGGACCATGTGAAAGCTATAACTAGTTGTAGTCGCTAGAATATTTGACAAACAGGGTTTGTTGTGAGAGATCTGGGATCGGTATTCTGTGCGTTTGAGTCTGGGACCCTCTGTGTTGTTCTCGAGATAGATAAGGTTTGTAGTTGCAGCAGAATATTTGACGAAACCAAGTTTTGTTGACAGATCTGGGATCTGGGTATTCTGTGCATTTGAGTCTGGGACCCTGTGTTGTTCTAAGATAGTAAGGCCTTGCAGCTGCAGCAGGATATTTGACGAAAGCCAAGTTTTGTTGACAGATCTGGGATCTGGGTATCCGGTGCGTGCGAGGGCCTGGAGTTGGAGACTCCAAAGTGTACACGATAAATGTTTTTTGTCTATGTTGGTTAAAATAAAAAAATATCTTAGGCCTTAGAATAGGTGTGTGTGACTGTGTGAGAGTGTGTCAGGAAACAATCGAACCTTTCAGGTTCTGTTGTTTCATATTAAAACAGCAGGGGTTAATACAGTACAACTCTTGTGGATGCAGAGGCAAGAATTTCTCACCTGAAAAGGTAGAAGCAGAAATTACCACAACAGTGTTTGGGTGCTGTCCTGCTGAATAAACATCCAGTGCATAGAATACCCTAGGTGTTTGTACTGGACTAAATTCTTTCAAATGGGAAAAGGTCAAAATAAATTAGAGATAATTTAGAATCTACGATTAGAAGTTGTAGAAGTGCAGGATCCAAACAAAAAAATAATTAATCACTTGAATATATAGTTTGGAAAAAATATGGGTTTGAGGGACGCCTCTATTCCAAGATAAAATAATAAGAACTAAATGATAAAATAATAGAACTAAAGTGAGTCAGGTTTCATAGGTAAAAGAATTAAAAAGGATGGGTTCAGGGAAGAGTATAGAGAAGATCATAAAGGGGATGTAAAGTTTGTGTCAGATTGATCCAAGTAATTTAAAATACTTGTAGAAGTGGAAGTAAAAGTATGAAATAGATGGTGTGTGGAAGTAGATCAATGGAGAAATGTTATGTGCCAGCTAAAAACAAGCACTAGTGAAAAAATATATAAACTAAATAAATAATAAATAAATATATAAATAAATAAATGAGCTCCAAATGGCGAGTTGTTGATATAATACATGCGCAAAGTAAATATGTTATTATTAAAAACTAAATAAATAGATCTAATGTTGTGTTTGTTCGTCTTTTAATGTTATGTGTTTCCGTCTTTAAAGTTATGTTTATGGGTTTTTTAAGTTGTTTGTGCATCCAAAAGCTAATGAAACACAGTTTAGAGGGAGACAGCTTGAATTTGTAGCATTGATCTAGCAGACAGCCTTCCTAATGCGTCTGCAGGGTCTCCAAAACTATAGGTTCGGACCGAAGATTTAAAAAAAATAAATAACCTTAAGAAAATTAATTTAATAATAACCCACCAGGGAATAAAAAAATTAGAGGGATTAAATAGGTGGATTGTGCAAGCTAAAACATAGAAACAGCTATGAAGCAAAGTTTGGACCATAATTGGGCTCAAGGGAGGGGCCGGTGGTCACAGGGGAAAAACAAGGGGTCACGTAGAAAGCACAATAGGTGCTACAATCTGTGATAAGGAGGGCCACTTTGCTCGAGAATGTCCAGACCCCCGCAGAGTGACCCTCCCCTGGTCACCAATGTTATGACCAGCACTGACGCCAGGAGTCATGTGCACCAGCAAAAATTGCAGTTAATTGTGGACCCAGTGGAGGTCTTGGACCTACAGCAAATTTTCCTTTCTTTTTTAAACACATCAGAAAAACCATACTGGCATTTAAACATTCAAGGGGAAGTTCTTCATCTGAGTGTGAATAGGTGTTTGAGCAAATGGGGAAGCCATTAAAATAGTAGATGTGTATGAAGCATGGGGGATATTAAATGCATTAAAGGCAAAAACATGAATAGTTTTAACAATTATTAGACAAGCAGTTAGACTTATATGCAATATAAGTAAAATTTGCATTCAAGATAATGTAGGACTAAAACCATTGCAAGGTTCTACGTTTTTTAATATCACCAACTCACCACATTAATTTGTTAGGATGGGAATTGATGGGAAAATTAAGCAATTTTTCCCAAACAGGGGGGCATGAAGGCCGAATGTGTGGAACATATAAATAGCGTTTCAACAAAATCTACTTGTGTCTATATACACTATGCTAGAAGCACATTGTCAGATCCACTGGATGAAAGTCTGTTAGTTGAACAGTAGAAAACTTTGAATTTGTGCAAAACAGTTTCTGAAACAAGACATTACTATAATGGCTACACAAATTATGTACATAGATGGGGGTTCTTAGCAGCAGTTACTGCACCACACAAACAAGGCTGGTTTTATAGCCCTAACACAGAACTATGGAAGCAGCCTTATAAAATTCTGTTCAATACAGAAGCTTGGGTCCAAGATTTAGCATTTGTTAAAATAACTCAGCATTCTTTGCTATCACAATTTGATGAAAATGATTTCAAAGATATTCCAAATGCATTGTGGTATACAAGAAGAATTGATGCAAGACTGTTGACAACTATAGATTTAGCTGAAATAGTTCCTAATACAGGCCAAGGATAAAACAATATCTGCTAGAATGTGAAGCAAAGGAAAGTATAAACTAGTTATACAAATTTTAGTAGGTGCAGAAATAAGTTTGTTGTTTGGGCCATGTTATTTCGGAGGAGGGTGAAAAGCTACAAGGGTATGTTTTTGGAATTGTGCAATTACTGCAGGGCTTAGATTTCACATTATGAAAAAAAAAAAACTCAGCTTTTCTTAAAGCTACAGTGTGTATAATTACAGGGGATATAAAGTCAGAAATTTAATATATTATACATAACTATGTTATTTATCATCACCTATGAGCTCAACCTTTTAACCATAATATTTTAAAGTTGCCTTTTAGAATTCAGTTATTTATAATTACATAGGGAGGGGTCTCGCAGCCATGGAGAGCTGACATCTTTGGCGCTTTCACGGCAAAGCATAGAGGCAACAAACTAGCGATTGTGCGAGATCTCCCATGGCGCTCCAAAAATAACTACTGCAAGTTGAGAGAGATGAACTGAGACGGTACTGAACAGTAGATGGCAGTATTATGCCTGAGAAGCGTTTAGTCTGCCTGAAACCAAAGAAGAAGAAGAAGCAGGTATACTAGCGCCTCAGTAACAAGAAAGGTGAACAAGGCGGCAGGCGTGAGTGACTTTGCAAACTGTTTGGCACTGTGTGGCCAAACATCAGACGAATGGAGGATCATGCCTACTCTGTATCACAACTTGCGTCAAAAGCTGGCGGACACCGAACCCCGTCATCTAAGAAGCGGAAACACGACGAGAATAAACGCAAGCGTGACAAGAAACGACAAAAACACGGATCAACATTGGCACGGCATTTACACGATGGAAGTCACTGATGGAGGAAAAAGGTTTTCAAAGTGACGCTCAAGTTGCCAGTTTTCTCTTGGACAGGTAATTAATCCTACACACACAATTGTCTAATATCACTGCAGTTTTGATTTTGGAGTACAGGATGCTCAGACCTGTCCATCTCGAAAAACAATAACATGCTGCGCGCGTGATGATGCTGTTAAACTCTCCGGTATAGCTTATTCAGCAACGTCCCTGACCG
Organism: Cyprinodon brontotheroides; assembly: GCA_018398635.1. Lineage (NCBI taxonomy): Eukaryota > Metazoa > Chordata > Actinopteri > Cyprinodontiformes > Cyprinodontidae > Cyprinodon > Cyprinodon brontotheroides. Next base: position 33,235 of record JAGKQL010000828.1, read on the forward strand.
TTTCATAGGTAATGATTCAGTAATTTTCTGTAAAATAATTTTCTGGATATATACCTCGGTTACTTCCTCTCCAGGCTCCTTTGGAGATCTTCAAGCCTTTCCATCCTCTGCTCTCACCTCCGCTTTGGCTACCCCCTCTCTCTCTAACAGCCTGGCCCTATGAGTGCACGGCCTCCTGCCTCGCTTCATTCAGCCCCTCTCTCCCCTCTTCCTCAAGTCTCAAACCCCCATGCCACCAAAATGGTTACTTAGACTCTGTAAACGGGAATATTCATATTCTTCCAGCTTTATAACACAAGTAATGCTGTTAAACTATCATGACTACAATTACTTGCCTGTTTATATCACCATGCAAAGCAGCTCACCGAAAAACGTGTACCACAACGATGTAGAAAAATAACGGGTATATTTATTATCTTAAGTCTACATGAAATCTATACCCTACTCAGACTAATGAAATACTATCTGTAACTGGCTTAAATTATCTATGTAAATCTGAAACCTCATCACTTGAGAAGGTAGGTGATGTGGACTCAGCCGTGGAAGAAATTTTGTCCCGCGAACGCTCGTATAAACTACTCGGGGAGCAGCGGTAGGTGGGGAGATGTTCTCATGTTGCTGGGCCATGGTTCGGAGCAGTCTGACCGCTACAAGGGATGTCGTTGTGATGAAGGGCTTAGATTCCACATATGAAAAAAAAAAGACACTCAGCTTTTCTTAAGTTTTTTTTTATGACACACTAATAGCTATGTCAGAGAAGCAGACAGCGGTTCGCAGTGCAGAATGTGGAACTTTTCTCAGCAACTGTCTTAGCTTTGTAGACTTATCAAAAGCCGTGCATCCAAACAGTTGGCGGTTAAGCAAGTTATATGACCTTTGTGTTGTTACATTCTCATGGTGATACGCTCATACCTGTAGTGTCTTACTTTTAAGGGTTAAAGAGGACCCGTGTAAACAACAGTTCCCCCATATTCTTATTTTTTGTTTTTATTAAATTGTGTAGTTGGATGTGTGTGTATAAAGAGAAAACTGTAACTTGAGCTTGTAACAAAATTAATTTCCCTCTGGGATTATTAAACTATCTTCTAAATTCTGATTCTGACAAAAACCAGCAGCTATTTTGATCCATGAAATTATCATGTCTCAAACAGGGGGGAGTTATGATGAATACAGTACTACTACTGCTTTTAAAATTTTTGCATGTCTCACATGTTGTGAATACAATTCACAAGCAAATCAGAAAACTAAGTGCATTCTGAAACTGTTCAAATACGGAACTGTTCAAAGAACATGTAATCTGCCCAGAGCTCCTTTTGTTTCCCCACAGGAAGGCCTGAAGCCTGGAGACCGAGAGCTGATTAAAATCATCAAAAGGAAGAGTTGGGAAGCTCCGAGGTGGGAAGGACCCTACATAGAGCAACTAACAACCCCCACCACTGTGAAGATCCAGGAGAGAAACACTTGGATCCACCAGAGTCATTGTAAACTGATTAAAAAATTTCCTCAGCAAAAAAGCCCAGTTACTTTCACAGGGACCCCACAACTAAGGTATAGATCTGTGGTGAAGTCCAGCTTCAAAGGGGTTTGTTTAGGACCAATCGTCTCAACGCTGGTGAAGAAACCAACTTAACCCAGTCTTTTAGAGTCCGGTTAGTGGGTGTTTCCTTGGACGCTGGCAAAGATCTGAAAAACCAAAGTGGTTTTGCTGCCCGGTGATGACTGTTGGACCAGTGTTCCTAGGACTGAAACAAAGGAAGAGCAGGATGATTTTTGATGGATCCACAGCAAGTCATCCCTACAGCGCCAAAATGTGGTGGCAGCATTCCAAGCGCATTGCTGAAGATTTGAACAAAACAGACTGTTATGTTTGTGCTCATATGCCTACTTTTACCATGCCTACAATAAGTTTGAGCCTTTTGCTTTGAATTTTCCTTTTAATATTGTTGTGTTTTGCATATTAAACTTTGATTACTGAATTCCTTATCTGCAATGCATTTATGATGTATGTAGTGAAAATCTTTTTAGAAGTGCTATATGCTGATGTTTTTATGTATAAGAAGAGGGAAATGTTAGAGTGATAATTATAAAATTATTGTGTGGACATATAAAACATTGAAAGAAAAAGATGCTACATTTCTATCCTGTGATTCAACCAGAAGGGTCATAAACTTATATGACCTCCTTCCAGTAGGTCATGAGGCAGAATCACACGGTTGTGTGACTTCCATCCAACCAGATGGTCAATTCACACTATCTTATTACCTGCATCCTCCCAGATAATCATTACTGGGTCTTCTGTTTAAGGCCTGCCATATGATGTTGTAAACTGTTAATTAAAGGCTTTGCTGTGAAAGGATCTGTGTGAAAAGGTGCTGGTTTCGGAGCCAACACCTTTTCTCCCCTACTGCAGAGGTTGACGTTACAAATCCATGTCTGTGTTGATCATTTCCTCTTGATCTTTTAAACTCACATTTCTCTGGATTAAAACCCAACATTCTCTCTCTCTCTCTCTCTCTTGAGAGCTTGGTCTGAGGCGGAGGCAGGGCTTACTGTATGTTTGCTGGCAGATCACGGTCAGAATCTCTCTCCAAGTTTTCTTCTGAGGGCGGGCAGGCAGATGCTGACAGGAGATGCCCTCCAGATTTAAACAGAGAGCAGGCAGACTGGTCACCAGCAGAGAATCTCTCCAGAGTTTCAGGTTTACAGGCAGGTTCAACCTGTGAGGCAGAGAGGAGAAAACAGGATCAGGTTCAGATCACAGAAAGTCTGAAGACTAAGACAGGCAGGTTGGCTCAGGTCTTGCTAACCGTAACTGGCAAACACTGTCATTGGAGTGTTAGTCTCCTCCTCCTAAAGTAGGCCCAAGGCTGATGAGGAGATTAAAGACAGGTGTTGCAGGTGAGCACAAGTCCTCAGAAAGGGATCCTTGGCGCCCTCTGGAGGGCAAGCCTCTTGATCCCAACAGACAGCAGAAGCGCTCAGAAAGGGATCCTCGGCGCCCTCTGGTGGGCAAACCTCCCAATCCCAACAGTACCCCATCTGAGGAGGCCGCCGACTGCGGCTCTGGATCAGGAACAGAGGAGGCCGCCGACTGTGGCTCCGGATCAGGAACAGAGGAGACCGCCGACTGCGGTTCAGGAACAGGTCCAGAAGGGGCCGCCGACTGCGGCTCTGGATCAGGAACAGAGGAGACCGCCGACTGCGGCTCCGGATCAGGAACAGAGGAGGCCGCCGACTGAGGCTCCGGATCAGGAACAGAGGAGGCCGCCGACTGAGGCTCCGGATCAGGAACAGAGGAGACCGAACACCGCAGCCTCCAGATCAGGAACAGAGGAGGCCGCCGACTGCAGCTCCGGATCAGGAACAGAGGAGGCCGCCGACTGCGGCTCCGGATCAGGAACAGAGGAGGCCGCCGACTGCAGCTCCGGATCAGGAACAGAGGAGACCGCGGCTCCAGAACCAACATAAAGGGAGCCGCCCACAGCGGCACAGGTGCAGCCTCCGAGGGGGCTTGGAGCACCTGCAGAGGGCTCTTGGATGCTTGGAACTCCTGCTTTGAGACTCTTGGAGGGGTACTTCCACATTCCTCAGACTCAAAAGCCTCTTTGGAAACCGGCTCAGGGGTCTCTGGAAGGCACGGAGCAGGCTCAGGGGTCTCTAGACGGCTCAGAGCGGGCTCAGGGGCTCTAGACGGCTCAGAGCAGGCTCACGGCGACGCCGTCTCTTACACCGGGGGGTCTTAGGAGCTGGGCTAACAGGTTCGCTAACTGGTTCTTGCTTAAGGCTAACTGGTACGTTTACGGGTTCTGAGGCTAGAAAATCAGGCATGGGAACAGGTTCTGAAACAAAGGGGACAGAAATTCTAATGGGTTCTGATGTCTGACCTGGCTGGCGGGGAGCTGAATGAGGTGGCAGAGGCCCTCAGAAAGGGATCCTCGGCGCCCTCTGGTGGGCAAACCACCGGATCCCAACAGCCAGTATGGTTTTTCTGATGTGTTTAAAAAAGAAAAGAAAATTTGCTGTAGGTCCAGGACCTCCACTGGGTCCACAATTAACTGCAATTTTTGCTGGTGCACATGACTCCTGGCGTCAGTGCTGGTCATAACATTGGTGATGGGAGAGGGTCACTCTAAGGGGATCGGGACATTTGAGCAAAGTGGCCCCTCCTTATCACAATGGGCCTTTATGCACAGCTCCACTACTTCCTCAGTTGTAGTTCTTTTGTTTCCTGTCTTTCATTACTGGACAAACTTATTAATCCAGGGTGTCTGGCCAGTTACTTAGGTCATACACATCTGGATTAATCAGCGCATCAAATCGCTGAAAGACAGGAAAACAAATGAGCCTCCTGATGTTCAGGAAGTGGGGTGGAGAGTTGCATAGAGCCTAGCCTATTGTAGCACCTATTGTGCTTTCTACGTGACCCCTTGTTTTTCCCCTGTGACCACCGGCCCTTCCCTTGAGCCCAATTATGTTCCAAACTACGCTTCATAGCTTTTTCTATGCTTCTAGCTTGCACACAATCCAGCACTTATTTAACCCCCACTAGCCTTAGCTTGCATGACTAAAATAATTTTCTGGTGGGTTATTTATCTTAAATTTTTTGGTTCCGAACCTAATAATTTTGGAGACCCTGCAGGCGCATTGGGAAGGCTGTCAACTAGATCAATGCTGCAGTCATTGATCCACAGACATACTCCCCCGCTACTACAGATTCAAGCTGTCTCCCTCTAAACTGTGGTTCATTATCTTTTGGATGCACAAACAACTTAAATGACCCACAATCATAACTTTAAAGTCAGACACACATAACATTAAAAGATGAACAAACTCAACATTAGATCTATTTATTTAATTTTTAATAATAACATATTTACTTTGTGCATGTATTATATCAACACCTCGCCATTTGGAGCTCATTTATTTATATATTTATTTATTTATTTATTTTGTTTTATCTATTTTTTGCACTAGTGCTTATTTCTAGACGGCCGGCACATAACAATTCTCCATTGATCCACTTCCACACCATCTATTTCATACTTTTACTTCCACTTCTACAAGTATTTTAAATTACTTGGATCAATCTGACACAAACTTTTCTATCCCCTTTATGATCTTCTCTATACTTTCTTTCCTGAACCCATCCTTTTTTAATTCTTTTACCTCCCTGGTTCACTTTGGTTCTATTATTTTTATCATTTTAGTTTCTTATTATTTTATTTTTACAGAATAGAGATCCATCAAACCCATATTTTTCAAACTATATATTCAATTATTTATTTTGGTTTGGATCTCAGAGCTTGTTTAACTTCTAATAGTAGATTTTAAAAACCCTAAATTTGTTTTGAGCTTTACCCATTTTAAAAGAATTTAGTCCAGTACAAACACCTAGGATATTCTCACTGGATGTTTATTCAGCAGGACAGCACCCAAACACTGTTGGTGGTAATTTCTGCTTCTACCTTTTCAGGTGAGAAATTCTTGCCTCTGCATCCACAAGAGTTGTACTGTAATTAACCCCTGCTGTTTTAGCATTAATGAAACAGAGCCTGAAAAGTTCAGGTGTTTCCTCACACACTCTCACACAGTCACACTTATAATAAGGACTATTATATTTTTTTATTTTAACCAATATAGACAGCAAAAAACCAATTGGTTACATGTACACTTTGGAGTCTCCAACTCCAGTTTGCACGCAGATGCCGGATACAAACTTGGTTTCGTCAAATATCCCTGCTGCGGCAGCTGCAAACCATACTATCTCGAGAACATCCCCAACTCGCAGGCCCTATACCAGGTTTAGAGGTTTCCTTGCTCCACCACAGCTGATTTTAAGTGAAAGCTGATTAACAGGCTTTTGGTCTGCAATCATCATAATCGCATCAGCTGTGCTAAAGCAGGGGAAACCTCCTAAAACCTGCAGGACTTGAGCTTCAAACAGGATTGGGGATGCCTGATCTAGAGAACAACACAGAGTCTCACACTCTAATGCACAGAATACCCAGATGCCATATCTGTCAACAAGACTTGGTCTCGTCAAATATTCTTGCGATTACAGCTGTAACTTAAATGGTCCTAGACCAACTTTTGATCAAAAGCTTCAGGCCTACCCTTTGTAGTGTAGAATCAGTTTCTCTGAAGTCGTCAACAAGATGCCCAGGGCAGGGTTGGACCAAACTGGCCCCGTCCGGCGAAGGGAGGATGGCTGTCGACAGATTCTCGGCCTTGGTCCCACACGGTCCTGGACAATTGGATCTTGACTCCCAGCTTTCGGCACCAAAATGTCAGGTTCATAAATAGTTTTTTTCTTAAGAAAAACTGAAATACACAATTGAATAACTGAAATTCACAATTCTGGATACAATTCCTGCAAGAAAGAGAGACAGTTGAACCCCAGACTCAAACATAATGTCTCCCACTGGACCTCCTCTGCGGAGTGTTTATTAGCAGAACATGACGCATGGTTACAAACAGAGTATTGTTCTGACAGAACAATTGATCAGTTCATGAAGACAGAATGCTCCATCAGAATGACAAGGCAGGATGGTCTCCTGACTGAATCATGAGACAGGAGTGGAGCATCCCCTTGCAAAAATGTTTCATAAGCACACATTAAATTTATAATCATCAGTGAATAATGCTAACAGGAACCTCCATCCTGAGGAGATGTGCTACTTCCATGTAAACCATTGCTGGGGTCTTTCATCATGCAGGTCCCTTTATCCTGGGACCCCGTGACCATCTCCATCTCTGAACCCGAGACGTTATTGACAAGCTCCTCATTTAATGATTTTAACTGACACCTGTTTTACTTTAATAGTGATTTTTAACTGACTCTTGTTTTTACATCAATTGTTTATATGTTTGAATTGTGTAAATAAAGTGCTGTTAAAGTCAAAAGTCTTCTTCTATTTTTTAATGGTGATTAAGTGTCGGTTCCGTGACAGAGGTTTTTTTTTTTTTACTCAGTAACGTAAGGGGGTTTTAAATGTAGCGAAATAAAACTACTTAGGTTAAAATTTACTCGAGTAAAAGTAAAAATTACATATTTCAAAAACTACTCAGAAAATTACAAATTACTCATAAAAAGTACTCAATTACAGTAAGGTGAGTAAATGTAATTCGTTACTTTCCACCCCTGGTGATAAAAACTTTAGAAAGAACCTCTAAAGTACAACTTTCTATAACTTTATAANGTCTCTCTGCAGGAACCAACAATCACAAACCGCTTCCCTCCCTGCTTTTAGTTCAGGCATGTCAGGTAAAGGGCGCAGCTAAAACCTGTTTCTTCACCCACAACTGACTCCTGCTCCAGTTTAGCTCCAACTAAGGTGTGTTTCATTCCAAAAGTCCTTGAATTCAACCTTTTAGCTTTCGTTATAAAAACCACTTGATTAACAGGTTTTATTTTTCTCTGCTCAGATCAGAACATAACCTGTAATAAAGACTCCAATAATCTGTCCTCAGTGCTGCAGTCGCTCAGCTCTGACTGAAATTTTCTCTCCCAGATGTTCGATTCCGGGAAAAATCAGCTGACCCTCCACAAAGTTCTCCTCTTCCTCCAGACCTGCTGCAACAACAACTCAGTCTTTGGGGCTAAAATGTGGTTCTAATGTGATGCTTTTTGTTTCATTGACTTCTTTTAATTGCTTGTTTCTAAATATAACTAAATAAAAATTTTAACTCATAACCCGACTCAGAACAGCATCACTTGTTAATCACTCTCAGTCAGTGAACCTGAGATGTTGTTATGAATTTGAGCCAAATGGAGATAATAAGCATTGAGACGCTATAAAGTTTCTTTTGCTCAGATTTTAATTCTCCAGTTCTGAACTTTGCTCTTCAGGTTCATCAGTACCTCATCACGATGACGACAAAGGACTGCTCCTTTATGTCTGGGCTTGTTTTCAGTGATGAAGAAGAGAACAATGATGAAGAGTTAGACAGTGTAGCAGCTTTAATCTGTTTGCTTTAAAATGGAGGACACCACTCAGACCAAGGAATCACGTTCTTGCACTTTTATTTCACCAGACCTATAGTTTTCATAAATAAAAAATAAACAAAATACTTCTGTAAATAAAAAATTAATAATCAAATAATATGTGCCACTGCAACATGTAAAATATTGAGTAAAAGCTAACAAAACATTTAACAATCTAAGTGCATGACACAAGAATAATCACTGCATGAAAAAAATGTATTGCTCTTTTTAATATATGGTTTATCCTCACTTTTAAATATGCAGTGCTTAAGTAAAAAAATGTACTTCACAGAATTCAGAAGAACAATTTTTGGTGTTAATGTTCCCTCAGAGGAAGGAATGTAGTGAAGATCATCCAACATCTCCAGGAAGTCTGTCTCCTTGTTGAATTATTCCAAGAACTAAGCCTCTATGATCCAAAGCTGGAACATTGACTCCTTTGTTTGGCAGCAGATCCAGGTTCTCCTTGGTATTCAAGTAAATCAGGTGTTGGATTCAGGAAATGTAGGTTTGCAAATAAATAGAAATTGAGTCTGCACAGGAAAGAGATTCAAGCAGCTTCTACAGGAGCGGAAGGAAAAGCCCAACCCCGTCATGTTTGGTTTCAGGTTCCTAACCCACTTGCAGAACACTCATCAGACAGGGAAAAAGTTCAAAGGTTTATTCAGAGTTTGTACAATAAAACAGATCAGGGGGTTATCAGATCCTGGACAGGTCACGACTGGGTTCATTGTTCTGGAGTTTGAGCAGAGCGGCAGAGGGGGGGAACCAGGAGGGTCCAGAGACTGTCGGCATGCAGGCAAGGGCTTGGTGGAGGCAGAGCTTGGTTTGAGTGTTTTCAGATCACAGGTTTGAGTTTCCCTTCCAGATTCTTCAGAGAGCAGGCAGGCAGGTCTTAGACAGGTTTGATTCTCCAGGGTCCTTCAGAGATCAGGCAGACAGATTTCCAACAGAGAAACTCTTCAGGGTTTCTGGTTTCAGACAGGTTCAACCTGGGAAGCAGAGAGGACAAAACAGATCAGGTTCAGGTTTTCAGGGAGTCTAAGATTCAGGCAGGCAGGTTGGCTCAGGCTTGCTAACCATAACTGGCAAAACACTCTGGCCCTGGAGTGAAGCTCTCCACCTCCTTAAGTAGGGACCTCTTGATGAGCAGATGGAAAACAGGTGTTGCAGGTGAGCACAAGCCCTCAGG
>JAGKQL010000828.1:42523-66537 GCA_018398635.1 Cyprinodon brontotheroides
GGAGGGGGAAACAGGCAAGGAGGGCAAGAAACCAAAAACAACCCACCTAAAGTGGGCGAGGGCAAAAAAAAATCACAGGAGGATTACAGGGAAAAGTCAGCCGTGGGGCCGGAGAAGTAGCAGACGCTCAGGAGGCCGGCCGTGGGGCCTGATACGAGGGAGAGTCTCCTGAGGCCGGCCATGGAGTCGGAGGCAAGGCAGAAGCCCTGAGAGCCGGCTGCGGGACCTGAGGCACAGCAGACACTCAGGAGGCCGGCCGCGGGGCCGGAGGCGAAGCAGACGCTCAGAGGGCCGGCCGTGGGGCCGGAGGCGAAGCAGACATTCAGGAGGCCGGCCGCGGGGCCGGAGGTGAGGTAGAGTCTCAGGAGGCCGGCCGTAGGGCCGAAGACGTGGCAGACATTCTGGAGGCCGACCGTTGGGCCAGAAGCAAGGCGGAGTCTTTGGAGGTCGGCCGCGGGGCCGGGGATGAGGCAGAATCTTTAGAGACCGGCCGCAGGGCCGGGGACATGGCAGAGGTTCAGGCAGAGTCTTTGAGGACCGGCCGTGGGTCAGGCGACGTAGGAGGGTCATTGGAGAATGGCATCTCCACCGCCGCAGGATCCTCGAAGGAGGACGTCATCTCCGCCGCCGCAGGAACTCAGGAGGAGGACGACGCCCCAATTTCAGCAGGTAGCCCCAAGGGGAACGCCGTCCCCTCTTCAGCGGCTCAGCAACAGTTCCAGAGGGGGCCGCGGACTGCGGCTCTGGAACAGGGTCCGAGGAGGCCGTCGGCTGCGGCTCAGGAACTGGAGCAGGAGGGGTCGCCGACTGTGACTTAGGAACAGGCTCAGGGGGAGCCGGCGACCATCTATTTTCATACTCTAACTTCCACTTCTACAAGTATTTTAAATTACTTGGATCAATCTGACACAAACTTTGTATCCCCTGATCTTTATGATCTTTTCTATACTCTTCCCCGAACTCATCCTTTTTAATTCTTTTACCTCCCTGGCTCACTTTAGTTTTATTATTTTATCATTTAGTTCTTATTATATTATCTTGGAATAGAGGCGTCCCTCAAACCCATTTTTTTCAAACCATATATTCAAGTGTTTATTTTTTGTTGGATCCTGCGCTTCTACAAACTTCTAATCGTAGATTCTAAATTATCTCTAATTTTACTTTGACCTTTACCCATTTTAAAGAATTTAGTCCAGTACAAACACATAAGGTATTTTAGCACTGTGTTTATTCAGCAGGACAGCACCCAAACACTGTTGTGGTAATTTCTGTTTCTACCTTTTCAGGTGAGAAATTCTTGCCTCCGCAACCACAAGAGTTGTACTGTATTAAACCCCTGCTGTTTTAGCATGAAACAACAAAACCTGAAAGGTTCGATTGTTCCTGTCACACCTATTCTAAGGCCTATTATATTTTTTTATTTTAACCAACATAGACAAAAAACACCTATCAGGTACACTTTGGAGTCTCCAACTCCAAGCCCTCACACGCACTGGATACCCAGATGCCACATCTGTCAACAAAATTTGGTTTCATCAAATATCCCTGCTGCCGCAGCTGCAAACCTTACTATCTCGAGAACAACACAGTCTCACACTAACGCACAGAATACCCAGATGCCTTATCCGTAAACAAGACTTGGTCTCGTCAAATTTTCTTGCGACTACAACCAGTTATAGCTTTCACATGGTCTCAGACCAACTTTTAATCAAAAGCTTTAGGCCTACCCTTTAGCTGCGCAGATTCAGTGCTCAGCGAGAGTCGTCACCAGGATGCCCAGGGCAGGGCTGGACCAACCTATTGGCCCCGTCCGGTGAAGGGGGCGGCTATGCGACGGTTGGTGCCAGCGCTTGGTCACTGCGGTCTGGACATTTGGATCTTGACTCCCGGCTTTCGGCACCAAAATGTTGGATTCAGGAAATGTAGATTTGCAAATAAATGGAAATTGAGGTCTGGAAAGAGATTCAAGCAGCTTCTGCGGGAGCGGGGAAGGAAAAGCCCAACCCAACTTCAAGCTTTTCTTCCTCCAAATCCCCTCCTGCAGCAGTCTTTTATTAACAGAACATAGCACATGGTTACAAACAGAGTATTGTTCTGACAAAACAATTTATCAGTTCATAGAGACAGGATGCTCCACCAGAATCACGAGGCAGGCAGGATGATGCTCCTGACTGCATCACAAGACACAGTGCAGCATTTCCCTTGCACCAAATGATTCATAAAGCACACATTAATTTTATAATCATCATTGAATAAACCTGGCAGTCAGGGGAGTCCAGGATCCAGTCCTCCAGAGCTGCTGCCCTGCAGCTTCTGGACTACAGCATCCAGTCATCCAGCTCTGCAGTGGCCCGGTACCGATCCATTCATCTGAATCCAGATGTCTGTTCTGGAGGCGTGCATTTAAAAGCTGCTAGGACAGCAGCCTTAGAAAGCCCTGAATCAGGGGTCCATCTAGAAAGTTCTCAAAAGCTCATAAAAATTATTTCCCACTTTTTCAATCTGTTTCAGCCTTTTTTTTATTGGCACACAACTTTAAATTGATCTCTTTAAGAGATTCTACAACAAAATGGCTCATTATGAAAAAGTGGCAAAGGTTTATTTTTGATATTGTAATAAATGTATTACTCATTAAAAACTAATAAATCATATTTCCAAAAATATTCACAGCTTTTACCATGAAGTTCTAAACTCAGCTGAGGTTCAGACTGTCTCCACTGATCATCCTTCCATGTTTCTACAGATTAGATGGAGTCCAGCTGTGGTGCATTTATCTGACTAGATGTGATTAGGAATATAGACGTCTGTCTATAGAAGGTCCCACTTCTGACAGGTTCAGGTCAGAGAGCAAAACACCAAGCATGAATTTAAAGCAGTCTGAAGTTGCAGGACCCATGATCCTGTGGCTGGCATGCTGCTGCTGAGGCTCTTGGTTCAGCGCTATGATTCTTACAGACTCCTAAAACCTTGGAGGGTGGAAATAAAAACAACAGAAACTCTGTGAGGATATAAGGGCCCAGCAGCTGTCTGCTGTGTGATCCTTTCTGCTGAAATTCTTTATTTTTTGTAATTTTCAGATCATACACTGGAGGGGGAATAAACAATGTTCAATAATCCAGATGATCCAGTAAGGAGCTTCTGGATCTTCTACCCGCTCAGTTCAGCGTCTTCTGAAAGGCTCACTGCTCTGATGATCGATTCAATGGCCGCTTCAGGTCCCAGATTCCTCAGCAGGCTCTGAAAGGCCTCAGCAGCAGTGCCTCCTGTGGGGTGGGGAACAGCTGCAAAGCTGCACACAGACAAAAACTGTCAACATCTAGAAACCATTCCCTCCTGTATCTATGTCACACAGTTCTACACATTAGTAAAAAAAAATCAAGCCTTTTTCCACATTCAGACTTTAAAAGTTTATAACTGACTTCGTTTTAATTGATGAAAATACAAAACTAGCAGCAGATATTTCTAAAGATGTCAGGCTATGAAAAAGGACACTAGATGGAAACACAGACTGTGATGAGGGAGAATGGATACATCTGGACTGAAAGATCCTCTGTTTTCTCCATAAAAGCCTCTCTTATCATCTGACCAACATCCACCTGGTAAACCTTCAGAGACATCTGAGTGAACTCATCAGATAAGATTGATGGTTAAGATCAGTTTCACATCTAGTATCGGCCTATCACAGATCTCCTAAAACTAAGAAAATTGGTGCCACTCTGTTTTATTTATTTGCTGTATCTGGAGTTTCCACATTTAGAAATGGCTCTTTGGTTTAAAGTGTCACTTAATATATAAATTGATGAGCAACTGCCCTGTTTTTTGTTTTATGCTTTTGTTCTGTGGCCCCATTAAAAATCGAACAGGCCCCAAGCTGATTAATGTGGTCGACAATTGTGCTTGAGGATTTATAACTGAGAGCCTCAGCCATTTGTTTTATTTGTGTCACTTAATATTGTTGATTTCTTTTCCAAAAGGCTGTGGTTCGAATTTGAAAAGCATCCATGTGTGTTTCCTTCCCCTAACATCCAGCAGGTTAAAAGGTTGTCTCCAAAGCAAAGCCCCACTTCATCAGCCTGTGCAGCATCTCTAAAACCAGAACAGAGAGAATTTTCATTGGCCTATATAAAACATAATGGGAGGTTAGTTTAAAGCAAAGGAAAATGCAGCAATAAAGGCTGTGGATGGTTTCTATGCCGACTGAGGCAGCCGCTGAGGTGATGCTCAGAGAGATCTGGGAAGTTAAGTTTTTTGTTTTTTTTCATAAAGAGGACAGAGCTGCATTAGCTGCATTACCTGCACTCTTTTGAGGCTCAAAGAGGATCACTACTTAATCTGTTTGTGTCCTCCTTAACTCTATCATTAGTATTTTTTTTATTCATTGTTTATGCATGAGACTGCTCTCCCTTCTTTATATGTGCTAAGTGACGCCAAACCTGTTTTCTTGTGCAATTAACAGATTTACATTTTGTATTTTCTTACAAAGCGGCATGTGTTTTTCTTGTGTGTCTTTTTTTTTACAATGTCCTGTCTGGCAATGGCCGGCAATAAAAGAAAAATTGTCTTGATGCCAAAAAGAGCTTAACAGATTTTACTTTTCACAAGTGGCGGCATTACAGCAATTGCCATACTGCTCCACTTGTTTTCATGCACTATAAATTGCTTTTATTATAATTATGCAGGGGAGTTTTACAGTTTATATGGACACTGCAATGCTTTAAATAGAGCAGAAAAGCAGAGAAGAAGAAAGGGAAAAAAGAAAAAAAAGAAAAGTGTTGGGATCTGGAGTTGTTCCACCATTCCCCAGCAGAGTGCTCTGTGGGTTCTCTGGGCTGGAGCTCACCAGCACACCTGGAGCTCGTCAGCCCATTAGAGGACCCTCTACTTAAGCAGATGCCAGACCTTTCTTCGACGCCGCAGTGTTAGCTAAGTTTGGTTAGCGAACCTGAGCCTCTTTGTCTTTTGATTTTGTCCCCTAGAGAAAACTGAATTCTAACCAGCCTTTGTCTTGTCGCTCCTAGGAAAACCTGCTGTCTCTCGTGGTGAAGCTCTGGGAGAGCTTAACCTGAATCTGCCTGCCTGCCCTAGAGAGCCAAACCTGAAGATCTCACTTTGTAATCCACTTGCTGCTCACCGGAAGGAGAGCTAACCCCTCAATCCAAGGTCTGATCAACAGTCAGAAGTAAGACGCTGCACCTGCTGAGCACTCTGTCAAACCAACAGTCTCTGGACCCAACGGTTCCCCCCCTCTGAGAAGAAAGCCTGAAACTCTCCAAGGTATATTCTGCAAACATCTGAAAACTAAACAACGTTTCCAATCCTCATGGTTAACCAAACTGTCATCTCTGCAGACGCCTGAGAATCCAGCCCTGGACCTGTTTCCTGAACGCAGTCCTATTTTGTGCAAACATTTAATAAACTCTGTTAAACTTTTCATCTGTCTCCTGGTAGTGTTCTGCATGTGGGTTTGATTCAGAACCAATCATGACAGAACACTGGGGCCAAACACAAAGCCCAGCAGATCACCTCCAGAAGAGACTTGAGGAGCAGGACGCTCAAATCCATGGACACGCCCACACAATCCGTGAGTTACACAAACAACTGGAATATCAGAATCAAGTCCTGCAGTCTCCTGGTAGTGTTCTGCATGTGGGTTTGATTCAGAACCAATCATGACAAAAAGATGAAAGAAAGAAGAGATAGAAAGGAGACAATGACAAAACATTTTCAGTCTGCCTCATCACCTGTAACAAGATGAAAAAAGAACAAAGCGGATGTGTTTTACTTTGTAACAGCATCTCTCTTCCTGTCTGACCCATGAAATTGCTCCTGAATTTCTGCTTAGTCTGACTAAAATAGGCCTGGGCTCTATCTCAGTCAGAGCTACATAGCCCCCTTGCTTAAAATCATGTCAGGTGTGATCATCCCCAATGACTTTCAACGAGAGCTAAACGCCACGACCTCGTCCGACACGATTTTTTGTTGTATTGGATGCAAAACCGGATTAGGTGGGTTCTGGCCTTTACTGTTGACGTCATAAAGGATGAACAAAGAGGAGCTAAAGTTTAATGAATTTAAATAAAAAGTCTAGATTTAGTCTTTTTTAAGCTGTCACAAAAACTTGTTTCCTCTGAAACAGCAGTTTTAGATATTGGGAACCAAAAATCTTCATATAGAGGCTGTAAAATTAGGAAAATTATTCATGACATCTGCCTAATTTATCAGCTGCTTTTAAAATCACATGATTTTTTTATTAAAACAACAAACTTCTATGATCCTGATTTTAAGCCTTCAGTTCAAAACTGAACAGAAACAAACTATCTAATCTGAAAACAGCTGGTTTAGCTGCTGACCTCAGTGCTCTGAGCCAATCAGATTAGATCTAATAATCCAGGATTATTAGAGGCTGTAAGACAACAGGGCCATAGGCTCAGTTTATCCCTCGGAGGGACATCTCACCTCTCTCTGGGATCTTTGGCAACAGGTGGATGTTTGAAATAACAGCGCCCCCTGTGGAGACCTCCAGGGACCAAAAAATGAAGAAACTGCAGCTGCAACCAGAAACAGAGACAACCTCTGAGCCGCAGCCTTCAGGAAGAAACACGATGGAGGGAAACTTCTCCTGGAGAAGGAAAAACAGATCGGATTACTGAATGTTTCAGGATAAATCATCGGGAAACGGGAAGAAGCTTCATTTGGATCCAGATAATTGATCTTCTCTGATGCTGAGAGCAGAAACAGAACAGATCAACCGACTGATGGTTCATATTTGATCATTTAAATCTGTAGAATTACTGGTTCTGATCTCCTTTACAGTGAGAGACACTGGATTATCCTCAAAGGAAAGAAATAAGACAAGCCAGTTCTGACCCAGTTAAACAAACTGGAACTGATTTTAGCAGAAATGAACCCAGATGTTGAGAACATCTGGAACCACGGATCTCATGTCTGTTGGTCCATCCAAGACTGACCAAGACTGATGGAGACTTGTTCCACCCAGTCCAGGTCTCCACCATGTTGCTGGATCTTCAGGACCATTTCCAGCAGCTGTGGGTCGACCTGTGACTGAGTCACTCAGTGTATTCAGGCCTGAAGGGGGCGCCACACACTGCAGATATGGAGCCATAAGTGTCAGTACTCTATCTGATCAGATTGTCATCATTTATTCAGGAGGTTCTTAGATCTATTGGACCTCCAGGTTTCAGCAAACAGCAGAAGGTTGGTTCTGATCACATGAGGACTTTAAAGTCTCAGTGAAGATCATGATTTGAGTGTGAGTTTCATTAAATCCTCCATCATCATTATATTTCTTATTATTTTTGTTCAGTGATCCGTTTGGACCTGCAGAACCTCTGACCTGATTGTGACCTCCCCTTCAGTTTATTTTCTGCTCTTAAATCGGCTCAGATTCCCTGCAGCAGGTTGGCAGCATTTTCTCCAAGGCAGGAAGACACATGTTGGACCTGTCTCCCCCTTCCTCCTCCTCTTCCTCACCGCTCTGCTCTACACATCGGTTCTAAAACAGACACACAAACTCAGTGTCATCGCGCAGCGACACACATCTCTCTGAGAGCTCCAGGAGAACCAAAGATTTCAACTCTAACCGGAAACAGTAAGGCAGAGAGTAAGGTCTGTCTGTCCTCAGCTCCACCCCCGTCTGTCAGTCCATCTGTCTGGGTTTCAGCTTTCAGGGCCACTCAGAAAATCCCAACATGTTTGGGAATTATAGAGGATTTATCTAAAGAGAGCTAAATCAGACTTCTGGTGCCCCATACGTTCCACCTACATTTTTAATTGAAGCACATTTGTCACACTTCTTCAGGGACGTGTCTTTGAATAGTAAAACTTGTTTTTTGGATGAAGGCTATGTTCATTGAAGAGGATCCTGATTTTTTATATAATCCATAGTGTAGTATGTAATTTATTTTAGATACAGAACATGAAAAAAAAACAGATAACAGGTTGGAATATGAAAAAATGGGTAAGTTTCCTCCCAGACTATGAAGAATAGTTAAAAACACACTTTCTTAGAGTCAAACAGTCCATCTTTAAGGTTTGGATTCTCTGGATCAATGTCCTAGTTTCTTCTGCAAAATTCTTGCCAAAATTCTTCCTAGTGCATCTGTTGTTGCTTTGAATGGTCATCACACCTCGATTCAGATGTGGACTATTTGGTGTTTAGTTAGTAGATAAATCATAAATAAAGCTCCCACGTGGAGGACGAGGCAGCAATTAGCATCACATTGGATAACTTTATCACTTTGGAACCACAAACAGGCTTAAATTGGAGGGCAACCAGACTTTAACTCAGTTTATTTGAAGACATTTCAACACCTATCCAGGAGTCTTTATAATTTCTGGCGGCTCACACAGAGCAATCTGTAGTTGAAGCTCTGATGCATAGAAGTAAACTTCATTAAGGACTGGCAGATTGTGGACATGTCTACACCAATCTTGACGGTGGGGGACAGTCCCACCAATTTTTTTGTTTTGCGTATTTTGCTTTACCGGTGCTGTGTATATCTGATTAAAACCCCATTCATGCCGCTCCTCAGAAAGAAAATTAAAAAAGTTCTCCCCGCTGCTCACCGTCCACAAACCCCGACAAAAAACTCAGAACAAAAGAATCTGTTGCCTCTCACTTTTCTCCCCATCACCCCCTCCGCCCTCTCCCCACTTAACACCTGTCGGCTTCCCTCCAAAAATGCTAACCCATTCAGGGACAGAAGTGGACTCAGCCGGACTTTGCAGGTGAGAGGGACTTGTGGAAGAAAATAATTAAGACCTAATTTTAGTCAGGAGAGACTTAAAAGTAGTAAAAGAATAGAGAATAGATGTAAAATAAGTTAATACCCGTATTTAAAATACTTAACTGAACCGTTGGAAAAAAAAACTCAAACCACCACTTTTTCGGCCCTGTTATCTGTCAGCTACACTAGAGTCCTGCAACGGGTTACGGGTAAACTTGAAAAATACATAAAAAAAAATAAAGGGGAATTAGAGTATATTATTTTTTTTAGTGTCTTGAATACAGGTAGTTGGTGATTTTTTGTAGCGTATGTGTGTGTTTATTTATGGACATCAGATATGTTATATTTATATCAGGCACTGGGTGCGAAGCGCGGCGTACAATGAACTTATGATGGGTTAGCGAGATTGGGGTTTAGCGGTTAAATATCAGCGAAGATTAGGGTGCGGGTTCCGGTTTTAATTGAGAAGAATATCCGGCGGGTGATGGGTCATTTTCTGTCATCCAGAACAGTTTGGGGGTCGCGGGTTGGTAAAGCGGCTCGACCCATGCCGGGTCCTCTAAGCTTCTACACTACATTTCGAAGGCTAACATGGTTGCCATAGGAAACGAACTTAACAGCGTAATATATCCAGGAGTATACTAAAACACCGCATAAAATAATTTCCCACATAAAAAACAGGACTTTCAGTCCATTACAGTTTTCCGATTTTTTAGAGGGTTGTTTTATTTTTCGTTTATTAAGTGATGGCTTTGGTATATTAGCTTTCACTGCTATAAGCTTTCGCCGGCCGTGATTGATTAATTTAAACACCTGCTCTACTGATGGTCTATCAGGAGTTGGTGTTTAGGTTAGAACATACTGTAAGTAACAAGATAGATTGTACATCTAAAACTTTTCTTTTACTAAATTCACAAAAAGTCATTGTCATGGTAGAGGATAAAAAGGATTTTCCTTAAACACAGTTGTCCGGCTTTGGATTTGAATACAAGATGTTGATTCCCTTTGGCATACACTGGATGACAGGTCAATAATGCCATGGCCTGCAAAACATTTCCTCAGCAAAATACCAGTCTGACCAAATGGGTTGCATTATATCTTTTTTACAGAAATACACTTTTAGCTTATGAAAATCAGCTTTGAACAAGATTAGAGATATGCATTCAACTAAGTGGGGAGGTTGCATAATACCAACTTTAGTTTAAGATTCAATAACATCCATTCCCACTCAGTAGGGCTGAAACAGCAGTCATGTTAGTGTAGAGTACTGAAGCTCTACATCAAGCCACCAGTTGGTGACCCAATATAAATTCCCTGACCGGGAATCGAACCCGGGCCGCAGCGGTGAGAGCGCTGAATCCTGACCACTAGACAATCAGGGACATGTTTCTAACTTTTTAGTAGGGTTTTCACATCATGTCTGTTAATCAACAATGTGATGTGAAGCTTTGCAATATGCTCCTCAAGTTAGATGAGTGTCTCTCGTCATCACATTAAAATAGAGACAGTTTAACCACATGTATTGAGGTAAGTAAGAGATGATTGTGTTCTAAAACTTTTCTTTCACTAAATTCACAAAAAGTCATTGTCATGGTAGGGATAAAATGGATTTTCCTTAAACACAGTTGTCCGGCTTTGGATTCGAATGCAAGATTTTGATTCCCTTTGGCATACACTGGATGACAGGTCAATAATGCCATGGCCTACAAAACATTTCTTCAGCAAAATACCACTAAATTGTATCAATTTGATAGACTGTCTACCCAAAATAACTACTGTACAAGAGACATAGTAAAAAATTTGGTAGTCAGTTGGGCTTGGAAGGTGTGATTGAGTGGTGTGCACAGGTTGTAACCTCATTTACCAGAAAGAGTTTACCTAGCCAGATGGTCAGCACAAAGAAGTCTGACCAAATGGGTTGCATTATATCTTTTTTACAGAAATACACTTTTAGCTTATGAAAATCAGCTTTGAACAAGATTAGAGATATGCATTCAACTAAGTGGGGAGGTTGCATAATACCAACTTTAGTTTAAGATTCAATAACATCCATTCCCACTCAGTAGGGCTGAAACAGCAGTCATGTTAGTGTAGAGTACTGAAGCTCTACATCAAGCCACCAGTTGGTGACCCAATATAAATTCCCTGACCGGGAATCGAACCCGGGCCGCAGCGGTGAAAGCGCTGAATCCTGACCACTAGACAATCAGGGACATGTTTTATTGAGGTAAAGTAAGAGATGATTGTGTTCTAAAACTTTTCTTTCACTAAATTCACAAAAAGTCATTGTCATGGTAGGGATAAAAATGATTTTCCTTAAACACAGATGTCCGGCTTTGGATTCGAATGCAAGATTTTGATTCCCTTTGGCATACACTGGATGACAGGTCAATATATGCCATGACCTACAAAACATTTCTTCAGCAAAATACCACTAAATTGTATCAATTTGATAGACTGTCTACCCAAAATAACTACTGTTCAAGAGACATAGATACTAAAAATCTGGTAGTCAGTTGGGCTTTGGAAGGTGTGCACAGGTAGTAACCTCATTTACCAGAAAGAGTTTACCTAGCCAGATGGTCAGCACAAAGAAGTCTGACCAAATAGGAAATTTGCATTATATCTTTTTTACAGAAATACACTTTTAGCTTATGAAAATCAGCTTTGAACAACATTTAGAGATATGCATTCAACTAAGTGGGGAGGTTGCTTAATACCAACTTTAGTTTAAGATTCAATAACATCCATTCCCACTCAGTAGGGCTGAAACAGCAGTCATGTTAGTGTAGAGTACTGAAGGTCTACATTAAGCCACCAGTTGGTGACCCAATATAAATTCCCTGACCGAGAAATGGAATCCCTGCCGCAGCGGTGAAAGTGCTGAATCCTGACCACTAGACAATCAGGGACATGTTGGCGGTAAAACCCTTGAGAAGGGTGAACGCCTGGTCGAATTCACATCATAAACTCTTCCGGTCAACAATGTGATTTTCAAGGACTTGCAATATGCTCCAGTCAAGTTAGATAAGTGTCCTTGGAGGAACCGTCATCAGGTTTTTAAAACAGAGACAGTTTAACCGCATGTATTGAGGTAAAGTAAAAGATGGTTGTGTTCTAAAACTTTTCTTTTCACTAAATTCACAAAAAGTCATTGTCATGGTAGGGATAAAAAGGATTTTCCTTAAACACAGTTGTCGGCTTTGGATTCCAATGCAAGATTTTGATTCCCTTTGTGTTAGTGTATAGTCAGTGTGTGAAATACCTGTCAATGTTTGGGGGGTCCCCATCTACTGATTGTTGCGCAATACCAATCTTAATTTTCTCAATATGCAGTAAGCCTATAACATTTCAAAGTCAAAGTCAGCTTTAATGTCAATTCTTCACATTAACCAGACATACAAGGACATCGAGGACGTTTGTTTCTCATTGACGAACAGTGAAACAGATAAAGTGCACAGGCACAACAGATAAGATCAGTTCCTAATACTTAAATTTAAACATTCAATTTCACTATAAAATATAAAATGTACAACAATATAAAATATGCAATACTTATGCTAGTGCAAAAATGCAGATGGTAATGGCAGAAGAAAAAAAATATTTATTATTCTTATTATTCTTATTATTATTATTATTATTATTACCAATTATGTGAGATATAGCATTTTTAACAGTAACAGTGCAAAAGAACAGTAAATAAATATAGTATTAATAGTAGTGCAGGAGAAAGTTTGTCCAGAGTGATTTTTTTTTAGGGGGGCTCAGCTTCCTGACAGCTTGGTGGATGAAGCTTTCTGTGAATCTGAGTGGGAAAGAGCCTCGAATAGACAGTCAGTCTATGAAAAACACACACACACACAAAGACTGTTTTTCTGTCGCTATCTCTGTCTCTCTGTCTGTCTCTCTCTTTCGTGCACGCATATGTCCTTCTTTAATCCAGTTTCTGACGAATGGAAATTGGGTCGAATTTGTCCAGAGGAGGTCCGTTGAGGTTCACAAACAGGAGTGAAGACCTGCTGTCTTCACGCAATCTGTTCCGCGTTGCCCATGTTATTAACTGCGGAAAAGCTTAATAGCTAATATTGCATACAAACAGGATTGGCTGGCTCCACTTGGCAAAAAACAGAACATATTTGTGAATAAAGGTATTGAATTTTAATACTAGACATGTTAAGCTTAAAAACTTTTAGTAACCATTAGTGACAAAAAAATATTTTTATTTTACATTTTTTTGACAAGATTTAAGACCCCCTTTAAATTTTGCTTTTGAGGCTTTCAGGGGGTCTCATGGGTTAATTGGGGGGGTCGAGCCCTCCCGGACCCCCCCGTATTTCGCACTCTGCATCTCAAATTTTTTTAACCAACCAGTCTCCTAACTTTTACTGAAAGAAACATCTATTGAAGTAGCTGCCAGTTAAAATTCACTGAGTGCTGATGTGTCTCTCCTCCTCCACATTGCTACTCTGTACGTCAGTGAAGAGCGACCCCAAATAATATTATGTCCCAAAGGTCCCATGATTTTTAAACCGAGAGGCAGGACTTAAGAGCAGCGGCGGGGCGTGGAAAAAAGCTTTACAGGACTGAAAACGTTGTGAACACTGAAGATATACACTGCCTGGTCAAAAATTAAGCCCACCTGGATTCGCTAAAGCAAATAGAGTACGGAAACACTCCCTATTGGATAGTATTACTGCATGAGCGTTGTATCTTTCGGCTGACGGCTTTCTGACAAGTTATTAAACCCCAACTGGTGCAATGACTTGCTTCTCATTTCCTAAACAACTTAATGTCGAAAAGACACATCCCATGCATTAAATGTGGAAAAGATGTTGTCTGTTTGAGAAGGGTCAAATCATTGGGATGCATCAAGCAGAGAAAACATCTAAAGAGATGCAGAAACTACTAAAATTGGGTTAGAACTTGTCCAACGCATAAAAAAAAAGGATAGTGGGGACCCATCATCTTCCAAGGAAGAAATGTGGTGGAAAAAATCTAGAATGATAGCGTGATCGGGCGATCACTTAAACATTAATGGTGAAGAGATCAAAATCCGAAGAAAAAACAACAGTAGAACTCAGGGCTGTTTAAGTACTGAAAGTAAGAGCATTTCCACACGCACAATGCAAACGGAACTCAAGGGGATTGGGACTGAACAGCTGTGTAGCCGTAAGAAAATGATAGCCAATCCAGGGGTCACCAACCTTTTTAAGGCTGATGCCAGCTGGATACTTCATGGCTAACGAGTCATAGGAAGGGCTACCAATACTGACCTATGAACTGGAGGGATCAGTGTTCACCTACAGTCAAGGGTGCCCAACCAGTCGATCGCGGGCGGAGTTTCAGTCGATCGCGGAGAAGTTTTTACACAATGTAAATGTATTTGTATGGCTATGACAGCCCCAAAGTTTTAAAAACCTGCTAATCAAATCTATTGATCACGAGAGTAGACAATGTGTATTTTCACAATAATAAAATGAAAAAATAAAAAAAAAAAAGGTATGCCGAACCTTATGCATGCTGGATTGCTGGGCATGGTTTGCCAGCGGTTGCTAGGGTTGCTACCAGGGACTCTAAAGCGCGAAGAGGAATCTGGAAGAGATAATGAGATAAATGACACATCTATCACAACTGATGGGGCTCCATCTATGGTTGGGCGCACTGCTGGATTTGTTGCTCTGTTCTTCAAGCTGTCTGAAACTTTCCCGGATTTTTTGGATCAACCACTGCATCATTCAGCAACAACAGCTGTGCGGCAATATTTTAAATATGAAGCATGTGATGGACGTTGCAATGAAAATCGTTTGCTCTGTTCGGGCCAGGAGTTTTCAGAGGCGTTTATTCCGTGCCCAGGTACACCGACGTCAAGTGGCAGAGCCTTGGCAGATTCTTCTAAAGATTTTTTGGAACTGTGTTGTTCTTCGATTCTATATAGAACAGACGAGGCGTGTAAACTTGTTCTGTATATTTATTTCCAAACTTCCACAGAACCTTTCAGTACCAAGTTACATTCAGAACTGCCCTCTCGCTCTAGCCTCCAACCCGTGACGCCACGCGCCCCATTGCATGCTGGGTATTGAAGTTCAAGAGAGTTTCCGGCTCATAACATCACAGGAACTTTTGCCCGAAATTAAAGAAACAGTCAACAACCCATTCTGCTGCTGTATGTTACATCTTCACATCCACATAGTTTTAACTTAGTATTTTCCTATTTTTATCTGTTTTCCTGTTGAATTTTAATCCATCTGCCAGTTTGCTCTGCCAATGCCAATGCCCTCCAGCAGAGATGGCAAAAGTAGTCACTTTCCGTACTTGTAGTTAGTGCGTCAAATGCAACGTAGATTCCCATCCAATTAGATTGAATTTGGTATTGATGACGTGCAAAAAATAATAACGGTAACTCCATTGAAATGATTCAAAACTAAAAGTAACGAGCCAATTTTTTTAAAATGGAAGGAGTAGAAAGTACAGATATTTGTGTAAAAAATGTAAGGAGTAGAAGTAAAAAGTCGCCATAAAAATAAGTAGTAAAGTAAAGTAAAAATATAAAGAAAAATCTACTTGAGTACAGTAACGAAGTATTTGTACTTCGTTACTTCCCATCTGCTGATGCCCAGTGAAGTTTATCATTCTGAAATAGTGGACTTCCCTTCTCCTTCCTCCTGCTTTGAAGTTATCTTAGACAGATTTTATTTGTCGTTTTGTTTACACAAGTGTAAAACAAAAAGAAATTTAGTTTGGAACAGCTCTCTGGACAATTTCCTCTTTTTTAAAAGTGCTGCCTTGAAAAAAAGTAAAAAATATATATATTTATATATATCAAGTGATATAATAATAATAATAATAATAATAATAATAACCGATTTGTGAAATCCGCACTTTTCATTAAGAAAAATCTCAAAGTGCTACACAGTGCAAATAAAATCAAAGATAAAAATCAACCATAAAAATCATGTGGTCATTAACAAAAATCTCAAAGTGCTACACAGTGCAAATAAAATCAAAGATAATAATCAACAACATAAAAAATCATGTGGAGGCAGAGTAGGCTTGCTTAAATAAAAAAGTCTTCAAGCCTCTTTTAAAATCATTCAGTGGTTGTGGAGCTCTCAGATGATCTGGGAGAGAGTTCCAGAGACGGGGGCAGCGACAGCGAAGGCCCGATCTCCCATGGACCTTAATCTGGAGCGAGGAAGGTGAAGGAAGTTGCAGTCTTGTGATCGAAGAGATCTGGTGGATGAATGTGGAGTGAGAAGGTCCTTCAGATAATCCGGTGAGGATCAGTTTAAACACTGATGGGTGATGAGCGCGATTTTGTATTGAATTCTGCAGGTGATGGGAAGCCAGTGAAGGTCATGCAGAATAGGTGTAATATGGGCAAATTTGCGGGCCCTCAAGAGAATCCTGGCTGCGCTGTTTTGAATGTATTGGAGCTTCTGAAGATGTTTTTTATGGATTCCAACAAACAGAGAGTTGCAGTAGTCTAACCTGGAGGAGACAAATGCATGAACAAGAGTCTCAGCATCAGAAAAAGAAAGAAACGGACGGATTTTGGAGATATTTCGAAGGTGAAGGAAACAGATTTTAGACAGATGCTTAATGTGATTTTCAAAAGTAAGTTGAGAATCCATTCTAACTCCAAGATTTGTAACTATGGTGGAAAATGGGATGTCTTGTCCAGAAAAGAAAACAGTCGTCATAGTTGAAGATTGAACCTGGTGAGGTGTTCTGATCAGCATGGCCTCAGTTTTGGAGCAGTTTAACTGAAGGAAATTCTGAGTCATCCACTTCCTTATCTCCTCCAGGCAGGTAGTGAAAGCATTAAGTGAAGATGGTGATGATGCTCCAGTTCTAATATAAAGTTGTATATCGTCGGCGTAGCAGTGAAAGGAGATGTTATATCGATTAATGATTTGACCCAAAGGCAGCATGTAAAGGGAAAACAGCAGGGGCCCTAATACTGACCCCTGTGGGACACCACAGGAGACAGAGACAGCCTGGGACTTGGCCTTGCCTAGGCTAACACATTCCAGCCGATTGGAGAGAAAAGATTTAAACCAGTCCAGAACGGTGTCACAGAGACCGACCTCCACATGAAGACGGTGTAGTAGGATGTTATGGTCCACAGTGTCAAAGGCTGCAGTTAGATCAAGGAGAACAAGGAGAGATGTAGACCCAGCATCAGCTGCCATGTAGATGTCATTAGTAACTCTCAGCAAAGCGGTCTCAGTGCTGTGAGCAGAACGAAACCCAGACTGAAATTTCTCGTACAGGGAGTTTTGTTCTAGATGAAGCTGCAGCTGAGCGGCAACAGCTTTTTCCAGCACTTTTGACAGAAAAGGAAGATGTGAAATTGGGCGGTAATTGGAAAGAATATCTGGATCCAGGGTAGATTTCTTTAGAAGAGGTTTAATGATGGCTGTTTTAAGAGGCAATGGAACATGACCAGATTTCAGTGATTTGTTTATTATTTGTGTGATTAACGGACTTATTGCGGCATGATTAGATTTTATGAGTGATGAGGGGCAGGGATCCAGGGCACAAGATGAAGGCTTCATTTTCTTGAGGATGTTCTCCACTTCACTCTTTGCAACTTCATCAAAGCAGCTCATGGACCCATGGTGTACAAGGGTAGATGGCAGCCGAAGATCAGGAAGGCTGTGGAGCTGAGATCTAATAGAATTTACTTTGTTTTTGAAGAATGAGAGAAACAGATTGCATTTTTCAGTCGAATCCTCATCCTCAGTTTGTTGATTGGGATGAAGGAGATGTTTTATTGTCGAGAAAAGCTGTTTGGAATTTCCCGGACAGCTGTTGATAATGTTGGAATAATACTTAGACCGTGCTTCCTTAAGAGAAAAGGCATACGCTTTCTGATGTTCCTTATATGCCTGCTTGTGTACAGAGAGACCTGATTTTTTTACACGTCTCTCGATAGCACGTCCAACAGCTTTCATGTTCCGCAGCTCATCGGTGTACCAAGGAGCTGAGCGGCAGAATGACACCAGCCTCGACTTCAGTGGAGCATGGAGCTCCAGAAGCTCCTGGAGAGATTGATTGTAGTAATCCACAGAGTCAGTTACAGAAGAATGATTGACAGCAGTCAAGGAATGAAAAGCAGAAGACAAAGCCCCAGGGGAGATATTTTTCAAATCACGGAACTGAATAAGACGTTTAGATTTTGGAGCAGACAAAGATGAAGGCACTTCTAGAGAAATGATACTGTGGTCCGAGACGCCCAGGTCATATACAGATAAGTTATTGATAGTTACAGTGTCTGTAATCACCAGGTCCAGAGTATGCCCCCTATTGTGTGTAGGGGCATCAACAAACTGAGTTAGATTAAGTGAGTCCAGAAGAGACTTAAAATCTGCTGCCAGAGGGGAGGAAAAATTATCAAAATGTATATTGAAATCTCCAAGAATAATATTTTTCACAGAACGGGCACAGAAAAAAGTTAGGAGGTCATGTATCTCTGAATTAAATGAAACATGTTGTTTTGGAGGCCGATAAAGCAATGCTATATTCATCTGGAGTGGGGCTTTGAGATTGAAGGCCAAGCATTCAAAAGAAGAAAAGTCCTGAAGAGCCAGATCGGACAATTTTAAATCACTGCGGTAAATTACTGCCAGACCACCACCTCGCCCCTTGCGGCGAGCTCTCTGCAGATAGCTGTATCCAGGGGGACAAGCTTCATTCAGCGAACTGTACACATCCGGTGGGTGCCATGTTTCAGTAAGGCACATAAGGTCCACATTTTTCTCCAGAATATGGTCATGAATAAGGCAGGATTTGTTGGTCAGTGATTGAACATTAAAAAGTTCTATTTTAATACTGGTTGAAGTGGAAGCCTTATGGAGAGGTTTTAGCAGACTGAAATCCACTCCACGTTTTCCTTGCCCCTTCATGCATTGAGTTCTTCCAGCCATATCAGGGAGCACAGACGCTGCATTCTGATGACGAAAGCGTTGCGCGACACGTCTGGTAGACCAGAAGGAAGCCATAGGGCCAGATCCAGCCTGCTGATGAGAAACAGTTCTCCTCCGAGAGCCTCTATGGACATAGCGGGGTCTACGCAGAAGACCCAGTCGTTTTAAGATGGAAACACAGGGTGGGATGGAGTAGTTGTTAAGTCCAATCAGCTGGGAGGCGGAATAGGTCAACATCGACGAGCCGGTCAAGCCTGGAGAAGCTAGCATGGAGCTAACCGCTAACAGCAGACCCACGGCTCCAAAACAGACATTCAGGAAACAGAGCGATGTAATCCACAGCATAACTTGCAGACTAGCACAGGAGAAAATCCAGCGAGAAATGACGACGGTTGATAACGAATAACTTTTTCCGTGGAGAAGTCGGCGAAGCTCTTGGAGAATGCGGCGAACATCTCCTCAACGCCAGCGACGAATTGAGCCGCCTCTGTGTAGTAGTCTCTATTACAACCACATACATAAAATGAAGTATAATCAATCGACCATCAACAATTTACAGCGTTCTAATGTTTTTGTTTTTTCTTCCCATCTCTGGACTGTGGGTGTGTATCAATTGGTTTATTTAGATTTTTGACTGCACAGCCTTTCAGTCTGGAGATCTGGACTGCTCTTTTCTATAGTTTCTGGGAGTGAGGTAGTGAGTGAGTGAGTGAGTGAGTGAGTGAGTGAGTGAGTGAGTGAGTGAGTGAGTGAGTGAGTGAGTGAGTGATATGGTGTGAAGTTCTTATGAGATTGTTAACTTCTGTTTTTGCAACCTATTTTTGACACAATTGATCATTTCCCCGTTTGTTGGACTTACTGTTTATTCTCCACCTGTAAATAAAAAACAAACTATTTGCCCCGCTCTTGTGTTTGGCTACTGTAGATCTCGGCATGCCATCAAAAACAAACAGAGATCTTGGTTTAGAAAAGGTTGGGCACCCACCTACAGTAAATATCATCCATAAAAACTGCATTTTTATTCTCATTTTATTCTTTATTTATTTCTAATTTTCTGGTTTAATATTGTCATTTTTAAAACCACTGACCTATGATGAAATAGTTAATATTCTGCAATGCATTTCTTTTATTTATTTATTTTATTCGCCTTTACCTTTAGTCGATGGTCATTTTAAGTCACCGAAAATATGATGCAGCATGGTTAATGGTTTTTGATTATTCTATAAATTTTCAGAAGACGAAGAGGGCACCCCAGGGTGCGCTCCTTGAGGCAGCCCTTTGGTGCCCGCAGGCACCGTGCTCAGTGGCACCCCTGCACTAATCAATGAGGCTAACCGGAAAAAAAGGCTTCAATTTGCTAGGGACCGGCCAGCAGTGCACCACCAAGTCAGGCTAACCGTGGTGCGCGCTTCCACTGCTAGGAGCGTCGATAACTCGCTGAACCTTCGAACTGCGACATTTTGCAACACGTTTCTCTTGAGTTTTGGGAGGAACTTATAGAGCCAAACTGGATGAGAACCATGCCCTGGGTGTGGAGCCTGATGGGGACTCTCAGGCAAAGCTACACTGAAGGCGCAGAACCTCGGTTGTGCCCTGATCGCGGCGAGTCGCAACCGCCAGAAACCCAAAGTTTCGGGGCCAATATTGACAGGGAGAGGCGTCGCCAGCAGGCCCAGCGGGCGGTACTAGACGCAGGCACAAGCTAACATCTCGATGATGCTGAATGGCGCATCATATGTGTTTACCGCTTCTATGCGTGCGCATTTTAAACTTTAATTTAAAGCCGCCAATGGCCCGGCATGCTACGCTGGCGCGCAAACAGTAGCCATGGCGTGTTGAGCTGTTGCTGAAGCTTTGGACAAGCTTTATCGTTCTGGTAGGCTTAAACAATCGGCGAGTAACATTACATGTTCATGTGCGGCCCTGATGCTCAGCTGATACATTTCCATTACCAAGTATGCACCAAGAGAGGTCATTTAGCTTGGAGATCTGGTAGAATGTGCTACCAGTACAAAGAGGGGTAAAGAATCATTTACAACTAAAGGTTATTGGTTCTTGATTAAGCAAATCATTTAATGTGCGCATTATTTGGCCAAATAATGTTTATCACCTCATGCAGATGGATTTGCATTCCATTCAGAAAACTTTTCAATTTCTTTAAAATTAGTGAAAAGCTTAATTTGATCATATCCCAAATTCTTCCAGATAAACTCCTTGGTTTCAAACACAAAATCCAATCTTAAACTGTAATATGTTTTCAACCGTCCTTCCCCTTCTCTTTGTACATAGTAGTTAGTTTTAGTTTATAGTTTTACTAGGTAGCCCAGAGAGTGTTAAACTGGAATATGTTTGAGTTGGAGCTGAAATGATTTTTTGTTAACAAACTCTGCATATGGGTGAACATATGCGTTGCGTAGATTTATTCCATGTATGTGATGAATTAACCTGTTTGACTTCATGATTAGTGCTCTAAATCTACTCTTCTCATCGGTTGCTCCCGGAAACGCACACAGCTACTGTAGGGCTGTGTGTCATAAAACAGTATATAAGTTCCTGAATAATATCTGGATTAAATAAGATATTAATAAGATCTTAAATTATCAATCACAAATTCCCTGGCTGGCTGGGGGTAGAGTTCAACAAAAAATGACAGGACTTATATATATATATATATATATATATATATATATATATATATATATGCGCATATATATATATATATATATATATATATATATATATATATATATATTGCGCGCACGCATTAGGCTGGTATTATATTATATACTGACAAGAGTTAGCATATATTGAACGAAAGTTGTAATATTTTGAATGATTTCCTGAGAATATGCGAAATGAAATTCTTGGAATATATGGCATGAAAGTTGCCCTGAAAGAATCATGGCATAATGTAGTTTCAAAACAAATTATTTAATTTGTGCCCCATTTCTAGAATCAGTCATTAATTAACCTAAAATCAGTGTATAACATAAAAACATTGTTTAAAATAAACATCCATCTCAAAATCCCTTTTTTTTTTTCTCACTGTAGATTTAGGTGATCGGATTTGACAATTTAAGGTGGCCGCGGCTTTTTAATCTGACCAGACTGTGGAGATATCTATATTCTCGTTCTTAGAATCAACAAGTAACAGACCAGGACAAATAGAAGGAGTTGGGAAGAACAGGGTGGGGGGAGCAGAGAAGCTCAGACAGAAAGAGAACAGAGCTTAATGTGGAGCAGAGTACAGCCCCTGGAAATTGACAAAACTGACTGAAAATTATTCACAAATTCATTATTGAAAATATATTTTGGAATTCATTCAATATATTCCACTTTTCATTCCATATTCTCAGGAAATCATTCAAAATATTCCACCTTTCACCTCAAAATATTCAAGCTCGTATTCCAATTTTCTCAGAAAAATCATTCAAAATAATGAATATCATTCAAAATATTCGAATATCATTCTAAATATTCAACTTTCATTCAAAATATTCAACTTTCACTCAAAATATCCAAGCTTCATTCAATTTTCTCAGATAAATCATTAAAACATATTAAAATATCATCTCGAAATATTCGAATGATCATTCTAAATATTCAACTTTCATTCAAAATATTCTGACTTCCATTCAATATTCTCAGGAAATCATTCAAAATATTGAAGCTCAATGATTTCGGAGAAATATGGAATGAAGTCTATGAATATATGGAATGAAAGCTGCCCTGAAAGAATCATGCGTAATGTAGTTTCACAACACATAGACGACTGTAGACTTTAGGCCAATTCACAGAATTTGGCTTGTTAAAGGCTTTTAATACTGTTCTTAAAAGTTTAAATGATTTAATTTGTGTTTATTTAGAATTAATAAATCCCAAATTAACCTAAACAGTGTATAAATAAAATGCTTAATTTCCCTGATCATAGTTCCAATTTACTTGGAAAGCTGTTAATAGGTGTTGGCTAATTATAGAAACTATTATGTGATAACCTAATGGTAATCATCCACCAAAAGTCTCCATTGTTACATAGTCACATACAATTATAACATGAAGGTTATTATTTTATTAAATTTTATTTTATTATATACCTTACTCTTTCTGTAATAACCTAAAAAAGTTTTTTTTTGTTACCAAGTTCTATAGTGTGACTTGCTTTGTTACTACCATTTTATTACATGGTTATTGATGTACTGTAAAAGAAAGTGTTACAGATAAAGTTTTATTGCAAACTAAAGTATGTGTATTAGGGTGATGACTTGTTAAGTTTTTTTTCTCAAATTTATTCCATTGACTTATTGAAAAGGGTCACGCACAAACCTCTTTGAAAAGAAACACTATTACTATCTATGGAACTAAATTCGTTAAGCCAGAATTACTCACAAACAGTGCAAATGCACCTAACAACATCATTTGTTCTTGTGGGCAGCTGTGATATGATTGGTTAAAATGATAATGAGTATGAAATGAGAAGACTTTTGACCTGCATTCAAATTTGAGAAATTTTTTCTGCGCTGAAGATTTTGATGAACTATCTGCAGTTCTGAATGAAAAACAAAAAGGTCTAAAATATTTGACAACCCACTGGAAGACAGATGAATGTCCAATCAACATTGCCCGGAGCAAACAGTGCTGTGAACGTGCGATCAAAGTTATGGAAGATTTGCACGAGTTCTGCCGAAACATGGACAATCTTCCACTGAGATTCATCCTGTCCAATGACATTAGCATTGCCAATTGACTTCCATGTGTGTTTTCTAAACCTATTTAATGTTATACATGTGACTATTGAGCTTGTGTTCAATTTTGACTATGCTTCCAGTGACTTTACAAACTGGCCAAAAAGCTGATAATTAAAAATGTTTATATCATTTTCTGCGTGAGTTTTTTTTTTTTTTTATCAAATCACCTTAAAGTCGTAGGGACTTTAAATCATTCCGGCTAAACCATGTACTGTATATAAATGTACTCTTTATCAGTCTATATTGTCCCTAGAATATTTCTATTTAAAAGAAATCCTTATCTTGTGCAGACCAGTTAGTTATACCTTCAGCCTGAACACCTAGATTCCAATCATATATCAACGTCATCTGTTAATCATCGGTCATAGCATCTGATTCTCATTATATGTCGCGAAGCTAATATGCGCCACTGTTGAAATAAGAATACTTCCTTTCCCATTGAGTTCG
This sequence comes from Cyprinodon brontotheroides, assembly GCA_018398635.1. Taxonomy (NCBI): domain Eukaryota; kingdom Metazoa; phylum Chordata; class Actinopteri; order Cyprinodontiformes; family Cyprinodontidae; genus Cyprinodon; species Cyprinodon brontotheroides. Next base: position 66,392 of record JAGKQL010000828.1, read on the forward strand.
GCCCCAGTGTTCACAGGGATGGACGTCTGTGTCTTCAGCAGGCGTAGAGCTAACAGAACTGGCAGCGTTGCGAGGCAAGGGCTCAAACATGTACGGCTGTAAGCCTTCTACACCAAACCAAGCTTCTGCCGCCCTGGCGTCCTCTT
>JAGKQL010000829.1:0-10743 GCA_018398635.1 Cyprinodon brontotheroides
AGTCAGAGCCTATTCAAACCCACTTATCAAAGTCCAGTGTGTGCACCCTTCTCTACACCTCTCTCTGGTTGTCATCCAAATTTTTCATTTTAGAAAATAAGGATTAGTACAAATCTTAAAGAAGATACAATTAGGGCTGAGACATTGCCAGCCTGTCCTGGGAAAAGATATAAAAGCTCAAGGATTGCTAGAAACACAGCCTGAAAAAAAGAACATAGTCAAATAAAACAACCTCATGATCCCCCTTAATTGGGCCTTGAACTATTATGCCTGCACACTAGGGGTGTGCAAAATAAATCGTGATGATGATGCATCGTGATTCTAATTTTAAGTGATCTACTGCATGTCGATTCTTGATCGCCAAGAATGGAATTACAATTAATTTTTAAAATGAATAAATAAAATTGCATGAATGGTTGTCGAACATCAGCCAAAACAAGTGCAATACAACTTCCAGATCCAGTAGATGTAGCTGCAAATGTGTTGACGCACACTGCCTTAAAGCACAAGGCATTTCGGCATTCAAAAACAAAACATGGAGGAGAAAATATTGCAATGCATGCGTAATAATTCAAGTATCGTGATGCATGCGTGATAGAATGCATGCGTGGCCTGTGAATGCGTGATTCGAATGCCGGTCGTGACGCAACGGCATTATGCACTGCTACTGCACACTGTCAGCTTCATTGTCACTATGTATATGCAAGTAAGGCAAAAGTAAATGGCCTCTAAGGTTTGTTACCTAGAACGGCAATTGAACGGTTCATCAATTAGTCTATAGTGAATCATGACATTTAGGAGAATTGGTAGAATTCAAAGTCATACAAAGAATATTAGCAATAATCAGATGAATAATGACAAATAAGTAGTTGTACTGGTTGGACATGGAGCGTAATCAATAATGTGCTCATGGATTGTCTAGGCTGCATCACATACACGGATGAAAATAAATGAATAAAAACTGGAGGCTGAATCCCAGGGTAAGGTCAAGACGAATTTGTTTTAAAACTCTCCGGCTTTATTTATAAAAGTGAACCCAGCTAATGTGCTGAGTACCTTACGGTATCTTGGCCATATCCGTAAGATATGGTATTGCTTTGTCCAGCACCAGCTCGAAGTGTGATTCATCCTGTGTTACATCAGTCTCCAATGTGATCATAACAAAAAGATGGAACTGCTTTTAAATTAAAATCATATAATGTCCCCACCTGGGATTTTATTTTCCCAAAAAGTAGAAGCACTCATCCTGCTTTAATCTGGACTGTTTGAGCTACAGTCTCTCAGCACCACACCAATAATCCCCATTATTAAGAGGTCAATAATTAGCCGATTAATGACCACTCTAGCACATTCTGTTTTGGTGGGGGTAGTGTCGACACAAAGAAGTACATTACAACTTACGAAAGAAAACTGCTCCGGTCTTGTCAAAGCCTCTTCTAGTTGGAGCATCTTAGCAACATATTTGACAGCTTTACCTGTGGTGGTCAGAAGAATCTGTTATTTACCTATGTTTTACATCTATGTGTGACATTTTTGATGTGTAAGCAGAATCTGTGTATGTTTATTTTTTTATAATCATTTATTTCACAAGCACGAATGATGGCACAGATTTCAGCAAGAAGCGAGGACGATGAGGGTGGGATAATCTCAGCCTCCAGGATGTGCCAATTGTAGCCGGCAGCAGGGCTAGGTTTGTCAGAGGAAGAAACAACAGCATAAGATATAATGCCTGCTCCTCCTGGAATTACATATTTATGACCGTCTGTAAAAAATGTCAGGTGCCCCCAGAATGGGGTCTCTTTAAACTACAGTGGCGTTGGGTGTAGGAGTTTGCCCTGAAATTGAAGGGTTGATGGTTCAAGCCCCAGCTACAGCTTTCAGTGTGGTTTTGTCCTTGGGCAAGAGGTGGAAGTGGTCAGAGGGCCCAGTGGCACCAGTGTACGGCAGGCTCACTTCTGTAAGTGAACCCCAGGGCCGCTATGGCTACAATGTGGCTTGCCACCATCAGTGTGTGAGTGTGTGTGTGAAATGGGTGAATGACTGAATGTAGGCCAAGTCTCCTGACTTGAAAAAGCGCTTTAAGTACAGTCAATTTACCATTTACTGTGACTAGAATCAATACACCAGATACCAGAAGGCCGGAAATACCGGTAGTACCTTTTTCCCTCACTCTTTTCAGGTGAGGTACTGTGGTTGATGTACTGCCTTATCAGTCTTTATTACTAAAATTTACAATAGGCCCCACAATAAAATAGTGAACCAAAACGTGACCAAAAACAGCAATTTATACTTTTTAACAATATACTACACTTATACTATAGAATACTTATACTATACTTATACTATATATAGAATTCAGACTTTGTCATGAATTTGTTTTTATGTTTTATGCATTAGAGATTGTCTGGAGTCATTTAGGAGTTTTGTATGTAATGAAAAATAAAGATCAACTGCTTAACCCATTAGAAGCATATATTTTTTAGAACATTAAATTCATTTAAACAACACTGATGCATAAATATGAGCATATAAGCAAAGGCCTCATGAAAATTTGTTCCATTTTCAATGATTTATTTGGAAAATATAGACATAGGTTCATTGTGATTACCGTATTTTCATGACCATAAGGCTTGCACCGTACTAAAAGGCTCAGTCTCAGTTATGTGTGCCATTACTGTATTTGCACACACACATAAAGGCGCACCGGATTATAGAGGCGCGGGTTTTATATACGGTTACATATCACTCTACTACGTTTAAATAGCTCTACTGCATTATTTAAAAATATAGGCGAGGAACAAAACTGAGTATGTTTGTGCTTAATTCATGTATTTATTACAAATTATTAATCAAACCTGGGGAGCTGGCCGTGAGACAGACACATCGCTGATGACACAGAGCTGTGATCACTTCTCTGAAACAGTTTATTGACCGCATAAATTAACTTCAAATGCAGAAATCTGCCCGACCAGAATGTGTTCGCTTTTATTTTCCTGCTGCCTGCAGTTTAGATTATTTAGATGAAAAACACCTACCAGCTGCCGCGATGAACCGAGGAGGGCGACCCAGCCGAAGCTGCTGCTGTTGAAGGGGATTCTACTGACGGTGCACGCTGGTATGTGGGGGTCTGGCGGCTCCGACGGGAAATAATATTGAGAGGCAGGATGATAATCTGGATGAACTGACTGCAATGATTAAGTTTTTAGGGTGGACTTTCTCACTTAAAAACATATTTAAACTACTTTATTCCCACTGATCACAGCAAATATAGCTGCAAAGCAGCAAAGAAAGGATAGTGAAGCATCCTCCCAACCCGCTGCCAGACACACTTTTGCACCGCGCAGCCAGAAGCAGCAAAGCTGCTTCAGCTGCCTGTCAGAACTAACTGGTACAAGCAGCAAAATTAAGCAGCAGATCGCGTGAGCGTAGCCCTACTTTTGAACGGACGGTTCACACCGCATCTCGGCGTGTTGAAGTTCCTTTGTCAGACCTCCTGGAGATAACAGCAAGCACAGCGTTCATTTGTTTCACCATGTTTTTCACATCAGCTGTGAGATGGGCAACACATGGAGTCACAGATTAACAGCCAGATGGTGATGAATGGAAAATACCTCACCCGGTCTCCTTTACATTCTCACCTGCCTCAGCCACTCTTTTCTTCATCATCTCCTCAATGAGGGATGAGGAGTTCTACATAAAAGAAACACATACACTGTTCTTTTATACACAATCCGCCCACCTTTTCCCCTTTAACATTCTCATGCAATTGGTCTCAACAAGCGCCCCACAGTAACAACACATAGGGCGCACCGCACATTTTGAGGGGAAAAAAAAGATGTTTATATGCGCCTTATAGTCGTGAAAATACGGTAGCATAGGTTGACACTGAACTGGTTTCGGTGCCCATTATCTTTCGGCCACCCCGGAGTGTACAACGGTCCCCTGTGATCATTTCCTAAAATTTTGCTCAACATTCTTGTTTCAATTTTAATTTCTAGCAAATTAAGTATAGCATTAGGAGGCAACAATACAGGTAGATCATTTGGCTATGAATCTGAGGATATCAGTCTCAAGGTATGAATCAACATTAAAAAAGGCAGATTTTTCGGACAAAACGGATCATGACACTAATGTCTCACTTTTGTCCTTACCTGAAACTTGGCATCGCTCTGCATCATTTTGTCCCACACGTTTGTAAATAAGAAGAGATCAGTGTCTCCATTTTATGATCAAAAACTCCACCAATGGTGAGTAGGGTTTGGTATACTGCAACAGCGTCCAGGCAACATTTCCCACAAACGTAAACACAGTCCTCCCCCACATTGTTGACCTCTGCTTACAATGCCTCTGTCCTCTCGATTACATGGTAGCAGCTGAAGTTGAACAGCAGAGTCCAGAATGTTGCCATTTATCCATGATTCGGTGAAAAAAACAGCATTTACTCACTGTCTTGTTCGCAGTATTCAGCCATTGTACGTGGTCTATTTTTTTATCCAGTGATTGCACATTGACCAGCAGGATGGATGATATGCCTGGGAGAGTTAAGGTTAGCAGGTAGCCTTGCTTGGACACCTCTGTGCTTGCTTCTTTTTCTGCTTCCACTTTTCTGGCCGCCTTCTTTTGCTTGCTTTAGGACGCTGAGTTCTCAAAGTGTGTGGCGCGCTGACCCACTGAGTAGAGGTGAGATGTGACAGGTGAAGTATGGGATTCCGGTGTGTGTGTGTGTGTGTGTGTGTGTGTGACTATAAATGTAGAACGTGTGAGAGCAAAACTGTCCTTATAGCTGTACATGTTGCCGCTTTTTTGAACCAATCAAAACCCACAAAGTAATCATTACTAGCCTACATACAGTCTAATTAAAAAGAACATTAGATATGAGAAAAATTTCACCTGGAACTGAAGTGCAAAATAATGATTGACGTGACGTCGGCATATTATTTGTAACGGAATAAACTTTCGCGCCCCAGTGTTGCCAACTCAAGCGACTTTTATTCGCTATATTTACAGATTACTCCAGCGACTCTTTTTCAAAAAGCGACTAGCGACTTTTGGAGACTCTTACATGAAAGCACGTATCGTTCCTTTTCTTGTCCTCCAGCGGCAGGTGCTGCCGTGGGGCGCCTACTCCCTCCCAACCAGGATCTCCCTCTCAGCGCTGCAGTCAGAGCCGCAGGATTTTTACCCTCAACATCCAGACTGCAAATAAAAGCACTTTATCGCGCCCGAGATTGGCCCGGCGCGGAGTTGATCATAAATAACTGAATTTGAAATATTTTATGCTAAATAAACCAGCGGCATTTGATTCCGCACAGCCACATGTCATGTTTTACCGTGATTTGTAGGCTCCTTGGTGGACCACAAGGGAAAAAAGAAAACGAAAAAAATTATAACTCCGCCATAGTGTCTCTTTATGGTTCATTTTGCCGGTCACAAACCGGGTAAAGGAGGAGGGTTAGTATTGTAATAAATTAAACATTAATAAAACAAAAATAATAATAAACATTAATGGACAGAAAAAAGTAGCTCTATATTATTTGGGTGTTTTTACTCTCTTTTTGTCTCTCTCTTACAACGTTATTTCTCCCACAGCGCCAATAACTTGCACATCACATCATGTGGCAGATTAGGTGATGATTTCTGTATTTAACACACACATAAGGCACACTATAGGGCGCGTTTTTTATATACAGGTGCATGTCCTCTACTACGCGTTTAAATTCCTCTACTGCGTATTTAAAAATAGAGGCGGGAGCAAAACTGAGTATGATTGTGTTTTATTCATGTATTTATTACAAAGTATTAATCGAACCTATCAAAGTCATCATCCTCTGTTTCTGAATTAAACAGCTGCACTAAATCAAACATGCCAATTTCCCTTCTTAAGCTGTCAGAGTCGCGTGCTGGGCGGCTCCTCGGAAAGGATGCGGCTTTTCGAAAGCTTTCGAACAACAGAGCCAGCCAGAGCTGCCTTCCACTTTTCGTGGAATTATTCTGCAGGCAGAATTTGTTCCGCTTTTATTATCCTACTGCTTCATTTTTGCTGCTGGTTGACACGCGTATAGAGCGCAGCAAAAGGTCCTGGCGCGCAGCAGGTGCAGCAGGTGCAGCGCTTCGGGGGCGTTTAAGCATCTGACGCGCTGCTGCTGCTGGAGATGCAAAAAAATTGAAGTTTTGCTGCAGGACAGCAAATATAGCTGCAAAGAAAGGATAGGATAGCTCCGCTCAATGCGTAGTCAGACACACTTTTGCACCGCGCAGGCAGAGCCGCCAAAGCTTCTTCAGCCGTAGCGTCAGACTTTGCTGGTAAACTAAGTCCTGCTCGGCTGCTGCACCTGCTGGCATTCATTTGTCACCGGTTCACACCGATGTCGGCGGTTGAAGTTCCATTTTCTCTTTCATCATCTCCTCAATGAGGTGGTCTCAAAAGTCGCAGTAACAACACACATAGAGGCGCACCGCACAAAAGGGGCGCCGCTTTACATTTTTCGAGGGGAAAAAAGGCGTTTATGTAGCCTTATAGTCCTGAAAATCTGGTATATATTTTTGTATTAAATGCTATTGCTATTTGAGGCATTGTGGGCAAGACAACATGGATTTTTTTGTGACACGGACCTCAAAATTTGTCGACTCGGCACCAGCAGAGAGACACCAACCAGACGGGCCTAATAAACCAAAAAGCCAACCAAAAAGAAAATATGATGAAGAATATCTTGCTCTTGGATTCACGGCAGCGGTGGTGGGGGCAGAGGAGAGACCGATGTGTGTCCTGTGTCTTAAACCGCTAGCAGCAGATAGCATGAGACCCAACAAATTAAGAAGACACCTAGAGACCACACACCCCAGTCACGTCAATAAGCCTCTTGATTTCTTTCAAAGAAAACTGGCAGAATACCGTCAACAGGAGACTCGCATGGTAAAAGCTGCATCAATAAACAGTAAGGCACAGATGGCTTCATATAGAGTAGCATACAGAATCGCGCAATGCAAAAAACCGCACACAATTGCCGAGCAGCTCATTCTTCCCGCTGCTGTAGACATGGTGTCAATTATGCTTGACGAGACAAGCGCCGCAAAATTAAAAGGCGTCCCCCTGTCCAACGACACAATTGCGAGACGTATATGCAACATTTCCAGTGATCTTGAAGAGCAACTCATAGAAAAATTAAAAGACAGTCGTTTTGCATTACAGGTGGACGAAGCTACTGACAGCAATAAAGACTGCTTGTTCATATCGTACGTCCGCTTTGTAAATGGCGAGTCACTGTGCGAGGATTTGCTGTTTTGCAAATACATAAAAAATAGAGCCACAGCCGATGAACTGTTTAAGATCATGGACAATTACCTCAAAGAACACGGCCTTAAATGGGAAAACTGTGTGGGCTTTTGCTCTGATGGCGCACAGACCATGGCAGGTTCAAGAAGCGGGCTGCAGGCGCTAATAAAGAGGGTTGCAGCAGATGCACATTGGACGCACTGTGTCATTCACAGGGAAGCGCTCGCGTCAAGACAGCTCAGCCCTGAACTAAATGAGGTTTTGACAGAAGTTGTGAGCGTGGTAAATTTTATCAAAACCGACCTCTGAAAGCGCGACTATTCTCCGCGCTTTGTGAGGAAATGGGAGCTGATCACACATCTGTGCTGTTTCACAGTGAAGCACGGTGGCTCTCCCGGGGCAAAGTGCTGTCGCGCGTCTTTGAGCTCAGGGCACAGATTCGGATCTTCTTGGAAGAGGAGCACATGTATGAGTCTGCAAGCAAGTTCAGGGATGTACAATTTCTGTTGAAACTGGCCTACCTCAGCGATGTGTTTGGCAAGCTGAATGAATTAAATCTTCAGCTTCAAGGCAAAGACAAGCACCTACCTCACCTGGCAGACAAGATCACCGCATTCATCCGAAAGCTTAAGGTATGGGGCAGCCGCCTTGATCAGCAGAACATAGATGTCTTTGAGAACCTGAGTGAAGTTGCTGAAACCACTGAGTCTGGAGCCACCACAGTGATCCCATGTATTAAGCAGCACCTCTCTTCCCTGAGTGGATTGTTTCAAAAATACTTCCCAAACAACAGTGCTCAGTATGCCTGGGTTATGGATCCATTCAATGCAGCAGGTTGGTATTTGGACATTTTATTGAATATTATACTCATATATTATACATGAATTTATTTCTGTTGTATGCTACTAGCTGGAATGAATTGTTGTCAAACTGATTTCTTTGTGTTTATTATGCAATGAAAAAATAAAAGTAAGTCTCTATTTTTCTATTCTGTCTGCAGCACCTGCTGATTTTAGGTCTGCTGAGGAGGACCAGTTTTATTGACATGACGTCTGACTCCACCCTGAGGCTCAGTTATTGCTCAGACTCTTAGTGAATTCTGGTTAGGAGTGGAGGGAGTATCCACTGATGATGGAGCGAAGCTGTGTGCATTCTTCTTCCCTTTGCTACATCATATCTCTGTGAGATGGGCTTTCAGCTGTTGCTTCACTGAAAACAAATACAGATCTCCAGCTGAACATTGAGCATATGACTTGAGCGTGCTTGGTATCAAGCCTGCGTCGCTACGTTTTGAGAGACTATGCAATGCAAAACAGGCTCATTTCCGCCCACTAATGCAGGAATAAATAGACCTGTCTTGCCAGATGGATTTCAGCTGTTTTCTTTTTATTAACAGATTGCAGAGTGGCCCTTTAATTTTTTCTATCTTTCAGGCTGCATACAAATTTTGACTTTATTTTTTGTTTTATTTTAACTTTATTTTTGATCAGGGTTTTTTATTTGATGTGATAGTTTGTATTTAGATACTTGTTACTTCAATAAAATTGGAAAAATTTAAGATTATTTTCATTCATTGGCATTTGTGGGGACGGTGGGAAGCGAGGTTTACACTTGTCCAGGAAATGAAAGAAAAAGTTTGAGAACCACTGCTTTAGGAGGTGCAGCTGGCAAGCTCGGTGTTATCTCAGGTTGCCAGAGTAGCCCAAGCTCCTTTACTGTCTCTTTTGTGTAATCCTAAACGCTGCAAAGCTTGCTTTTGCAGATGTATAAAAGACCCTATCGGTTATACTTAAGAGACAAACACGTAACATTTTTGGACAATTTAAACAACACCTCACGTTTTTATCCTTCATCTTTTGTCACATTATTTCTACTATATTCCATTCTAACTGAAAAAGCTTTGTCTTATTTCTGCATTTCTCTAACTAAGTCACAACCACAAGCATTCCCTGATCGGTTGCCACGATATGATTGCACAGGTCAGTTTTTTCACTTTCACTGATCACTATTCTGCTCTCTCCTCACAGTACCGCTGTTTGTCAACTCAGTTCTATTGAGTTGCACGTAGAGAAAGGGGAGTAGTGACTGCTCTTACCATGAGGAATTCTTAGCTAGTCGCCTCACCGCTCTTCCCCATGTGGTTTACATAGGAATACTATGTAAATCCACCATAGTGCGGACACCTCATTCGGTGTGAATGCACCTTTAATGGACCAATGTAGGCCATAGAAAGAAAAGAAGAAATCTCCAGGTTTCTAGTTTGGTAGGCTTGGCTGCCTTCTCCAGAGGCAAAGTTGTGGACACTGCCTTTGTACTATAAACCAGCTATGACTTGTTCCCCCTCCTGTTTGCTTTTGTTAAGTGTTGTTAAACTGTGGCTAGACTGTTATTTTCCTCTATCTTTAGACTTCCCAGGCCAAAACAGAATGGTTTGAAGGTAGAATTACTTCCTAAGGTATTATCAGTCCATCTTGAGGACATAGTTTGTGTTCTGCCGATTCTGGTAGAAGGGTGATTCTCACGAAAATCAGATATAGAACGGTTCACACCTCAAAATTTTAAAAAGACTTTTAAAGGCAAATTTTCTTTCTGAAATGCAAGATTGAAGTCTTAAGTTTCTAGAAACACAATTTTTATTCAGTTTGTTACATTTTTTCTTAATTTTTACTGCAGTTTTAGTCTGCCTGAGCCCAAGAAATTCTCATTACCGCAACATAAAATCACATCAGAAAAATATTTAGAAATTATGCATTTATGACTTTTTAAATAAATGTTAGTAACAGTTATGTTAAGAGGTGTATTACAAACCAGGAATTATTATATTTGAAGTAAAGTATTGTATTCAAATTTTATGATTTGTCTCATTACCGCAACACACTTAATGATTTATAGTCTGTCTTTTTAGGATATCTTACTGAAAAAAAACTTATATATATTTATATTTTATAGAGATAATGTATGGAGCACTCTATTTTATCTAAGTACCCCTACAAACTTCAAGCAGTTTGTAGTAATTCAATAATTTTCAAATAACTATGTGTTGCGGTAATGAGAATGATGTTTCGGAAATGAGTTTCAATGTTTCGGAGATGAGAATTATTGTATAGGTCCATAAGGATTCCTATTCAACAGCTAATATCTCTGGTAAATGTTGGCATTACAAGCACATGGAGTATGAAGTCTGTGAATATTCAACAAATATAAATATCTATTACTGTAATTTTTTTTCGGCTCAGCCATATTCAACACAATATGGCATGTTCTGTGGAAGAAAAAAATATACAATGCGAATTAAAATGATTCTAATTATTGCATAACAAAGCTGTGACAATATCCCATTTAGGGCCATGTTAATGACACAAATATTTCAAAACAATTCATTAACCTATCACAGGGGTGGTGAGCCCCTCACATAACATTTGCAAAGAACTTTTTTTATTTCATTTAGGTCTTTAATTTTGTACATTTTT